>CAXHKU010000647.1:0-77000 GCA_964017125.1 Flabesymbios commensalis
TTATTAACTTCTACAGTAATTAATCAAACTTCGTCAAATTTACAGGGAAGTTGCCGTAATAACAGCCGATGGCGACTGCAAAATTACATGGAAAACAGTTGAGAATTGACGTCTGAATTGACGTCTAAATGAATAACTTTTAATAATAGTCAATCAAATTTCACACCAAGCTCATTAATAACTTCTGCAATAATTAATCATACTTCGCCAAATTTACACGGAAGTTGCCGTAATACCAGCCGAAGGTGCCTGCAAAACTACATCGAAAACGGTTGAGAATTGACGTCTGAATTGACGTCTAAATGAATAACTTTTAATAATACTCAATCAAATTTCACACCAATCTCATTATTAACTTTTGCAGTAATTTATCAAACTTTGTCAAATTTACAGGGAAGTTGCCGTAGTAAAAGGCAATGTTGCCTGCAAAACTACATGGAAAACGGTTGAGAATTGAAGTCTGAATTAACGTCTAAATTAATAACTTTTAATAATAGTCAATCAAATTTTACACCAAGCTCATTAATAACTTCTGCAATAATTAATCAAACTTCGCCAAATTTACACGGAAGTTGCCGTAATACCAGCCGATGGTGCCTGCAAAACTACATCGAAAAAACGGTTGAGAATTGACGTCTGAATTGACGTCTAAATGAATAACTTTTAATAATACTCAATCAAATTTCAAACCAACCTCATTATTAACTTCTGCAGTAATTAATCAAACTTCGCCAAATTTACAGGGAAGTTGCCGTAATAACAGCCAATGTTGCCTGCAAAACTACATGAAAAACGGTTGAGAATTGCCGTCTGAATTGACGTCTAAATGAATAACTTTTAATAATAGTCAATCAAATTTCACACCAAGCTCATTAATAACTTCTGCAATAATTAATCAAACTTCGCCAAATTTACATGGAAGTTGCCGTAATACCAGCCGATGGTGCCTGCAAAACTACATCGAAAAAACGGTTGAGAATTGACGTCTGAATTGACGTCTAAATGAATAACTTTTAATAATACTCAATCAAATTTCAAAACAACCTCATTATTAACTTCTACAGTAATTAATCAAACTTCGCCAAATTTACAGGGAAGTTGCCGTAATACCAGCCGATGGAGCCTGCAAAACTACATGGAAAACAGTTAAGAATTGACGTCTGAATTGACGTCTAAATGAATAACTTTTAATAATAGTCAATCAAATTTTACACCAAGCTCATTAATAACTTATGCAATAATTAATCAAACTTCGCCAAATTTACAGGGAAGTTGCCGTAATACCAGCCGATGGTGTCTGCAAAATTACATGAAAAACAGTTGAGAATTGACGTCTGAATTGACGTCTAAATGAATAACTTTTAATAATACTCAATCAAATTTCACAACAATCTCTTTAATAATTTTTGCAGCAATAAATCAAACTTCGCAAAGTTTACAGTAATCAAACTTTGCCAAATTTACAGGGAAGTTGCCGTAATAACAGCCGATGTTGCCTGCAAAACTAGATGGAAAATGGTTGAGAATTGACGTCTGAATTGACGTCTAAATGAATAACTTTTAATAATAGTCAATCAATTTTTACACCAAGCTCATTAATAACTTCTGCAATAATTAATCATACTTCGCCAAATTTACACGGAAGTTGCCGTAATACCAGCCGATGGTGCCTGCAAAACGACATCGAAAACGGTTGAGAATTGACGTCTGAATTGACGTCTAAATGAATAACTTTTAATAATACTCAATCAAATTTCACACCAATCTCAATAATAACTTTTGCAGTTATTTAATCAAACTTCGCCAAATTTACAGGGAAGTTGCTGTAATAACAGCCAATGTTGCCTGCAAAACTACATGGAAAACGGTTGAGAATTGACGTCTGAATTGAAGTCTAAATGAATAACTTTTAATAATAGTCAATCAAATTTTACACCAAGCTCATTAATAACTTCTGCAATAATTAATCAAACTTCGCCAAATTTACACGGAAGTTGCCGTAATACCAGCCGATGGTGCCTGCAAAACTACATCGAAAACGGTTGAGAATTGACGTCTGAATTGACGTCTAAATGAATAACTTTTAATAATACTCAATCAAATTTTAAACCAACCTCATTATTAACTTCTGCAGTAATTAATCAAACTTCGTCAAATTTACAGGGAAGTTGCCGTAATACCAGCCGATGGTGTCTGCAAAATTACATGGAAAACAGTTGAGAAGTGACGTCTGAATTGACGTTTAAATGAATAACTTTTAATAATAGTCAATCAAATTTCACACCAAGCTCATTAATAACTTCTGCAATAATTAATCAAACTTCGCCAAATTTACACGGAAGTTGCCGTAATACCAGCCGATGGTGCCTGCAAAACTACATCGAAAAAACGGTTGAGAATTGACGTCTGAATTGACGTCTAAATGAATAACTTTTAATAATACTCAATCAAATTTCAAACCAACCTCATTATTAACTTCTGCAGTAATTAATCAAACGTCGCCAAATTTACAGGGAAGTTGCCGTAATAACAGCCAATGTTGCCTGCAAAACTACATGGAAAACGGTTGAGAATTGCCGTCTGAATTGACGTCTAAATGAATAACTTTTAATAATAGTCAATCAAATTTCACACCAAGCTCATTAATAACTTCTGCAATAATTAATCAAACTTCGACAAATTTACATGGAAGTTGCCGTAATACCAGCCGATGGTGCCTGCAAAACTACATCGAAAAAACGGTTGAGAATTGACGTCTGAATTGACGTCTAAATGAATAACTTTTAATAATACTCAATCAAATTTCAAAACAACCTCATTATTAACTTCTACAGTAATTAATCAAACTTCGTCAAATTTACAGGGAAGTTGCCGTAATAACAGCCGATGGCGACTGCAAAATTACATGGAAAACAGTTGAGAATTGACGTCTGAATTGACGTCTAAATGAATAACTTTTAATAATAGTCAATCAAATTTCACACCAAGCTCATTAATAACTTCTGCAATAATTAATCATACTTCGCCAAATTTACACGGAAGTTGCCGTAATACCAGCCGAAGGTGCCTGCAAAACTACATCGAAAACGGTTGAGAATTGACGTCTGAATTGACGTCTAAATGAATAACTTTTAATAATACTCAATCAAATTTCACACCAATCTCATTATTAACTTTTGCAGTAATTTATCAAACTTTGTCAAATTTACAGGGAAGTTGCCGTAGTAAAAGGCAATGTTGCCTGCAAAACTACATGGAAAACGGTTGAGAATTGAAGTCTGAATTAACGTCTAAATTAATAACTTTTAATAATAGTCAATCAAATTTTACACCAAGCTCATTAATAACTTCTGCAATAATTAATCAAACTTCGCCAAATTTACACGGAAGTTGCCGTAATACCAGCCGATGGTGCCTGCAAAACTACATCGAAAAAACGGTTGAGAATTGACGTCTGAATTGACGTCTAAATGAATAACTTTTAATAATACTCAATCAAATTTCAAACCAACCTCATTATTAACTTCTGCAGTAATTAATCAAACTTCGCCAAATTTACAGGGAAGTTGCCGTAATAACAGCCAATGTTGCCTGCAAAACTACATGAAAAACGGTTGAGAATTGCCGTCTGAATTGACGTCTAAATGAATAACTTTTAATAATAGTCAATCAAATTTCACACCAAGCTCATTAATAACTTCTGCAATAATTAATCAAACTTCGCCAAATTTACATGGAAGTTGCCGTAATACCAGCCGATGGTGCCTGCAAAACTACATCGAAAAAACGGTTGAGAATTGACGTCTGAATTGACGTCTAAATGAATAACTTTTAATAATACTCAATCAAATTTCAAAACAACCTCATTATTAACTTCTACAGTAATTAATCAAACTTCGCCAAATTTACAGGGAAGTTGCCGTAATACCAGCCGATGGAGCCTGCAAAACTACATGGAAAACAGTTAAGAATTGACGTCTGAATTGACGTCTAAATGAATAACTTTTAATAATAGTCAATCAAATTTTACACCAAGCTCATTAATAACTTATGCAATAATTAATCAAACTTCGCCAAATTTACAGGGAAGTTGCCGTAATACCAGCCGATGGTGTCTGCAAAATTACATGAAAAACAGTTGAGAATTGACGTCTGAATTGACGTCTAAATGAATAACTTTTAATAATACTCAATCAAATTTCACAACAATCTCTTTAATAATTTTTGCAGCAATAAATCAAACTTCGCAAAGTTTACAGTAATCAAACTTTGCCAAATTTACAGGGAAGTTGCCGTAATAACAGCCGATGTTGCCTGCAAAACTAGATGGAAAATGGTTGAGAATTGACGTCTGAATTGACGTCTAAATGAATAACTTTTAATAATAGTCAATCAATTTTTACACCAAGCTCATTAATAACTTCTGCAATAATTAATCATACTTCGCCAAATTTACACGGAAGTTGCCGTAATACCAGCCGATGGTGCCTGCAAAACGACATCGAAAACGGTTGAGAATTGACGTCTGAATTGACGTCTAAATGAATAACTTTTAATAATACTCAATCAAATTTCACACCAATCTCAATAATAACTTTTGCAGTTATTTAATCAAACTTCGCCAAATTTACAGGGAAGTTGCTGTAATAACAGCCAATGTTGCCTGCAAAACTACATGGAAAACGGTTGAGAATTGACGTCTGAATTGAAGTCTAAATGAATAACTTTTAATAATAGTCAATCAAATTTTACACCAAGCTCATTAATAACTTCTGCAATAATTAATCAAACTTCGCCAAATTTACACGGAAGTTGCCGTAATACCAGCCGATGGTGCCTGCAAAACTACATCGAAAACGGTTGAGAATTGACGTCTGAATTGACGTCTAAATGAATAACTTTTAATAATACTCAATCAAATTTTAAACCAACCTCATTATTAACTTCTGCAGTAATTAATCAAACTTCGTCAAATTTACAGGGAAGTTGCCGTAATACCAGCCGATGGTGTCTGCAAAATTACATGGAAAACAGTTGAGAAGTGACGTCTGAATTGACGTTTAAATGAATAACTTTTAATAATACTCAATCAAATTTCACAACAATCTCTTTAATAATTTTTGCAGTAAAAAATCAAACTTCGCAAAGTTTAAATTAATCAAACTTCGCCAAATTTACAGGGAAGTTTGTAACAATGTAAAGTAACAGGTGGCTAAATTGGGGTTTCGGTAAGTAAAGGGTAGAATAAACATGCTGTCCTGGGCTGTTTACATGTGAACCACATGGTGGAGACGGTACTGCGACAAGTACTAATTGTCATACAGGACGTCCCATAGTTCTAGAGGCCTGTGTGAGTCGGTTCTGGAAAACAGCCCAGGAATGTGAATGTATATCAAAGTAAGGATCCTGATTGGTGGAGATGTCATTTCACCACGGGAAGTGACCGCGCCCGTCGGGATCTGCTATAAAGGAAGGCGCCCACAGCCTTCGAAAGGAAATTCAGAGGAAAATTCAGGGAGAAAGTCAGAGAGAAATTGGGGAGTATTGTAACAGAGACGTTCCGGGTTTGGCTAAGTTTAGGGGGAGTTGCTTCGGTATCTAACATCTTGTAGATCACTGAAGCAACAGCGAAATTACACAACGAGATATAAGTACTAACATCAGTGTACTGAGAAATTGAATGTTTTTAGCTTAATATATATTTTATATATATTCAAGAGTTAATTTAAGTTTATCCACGAGTGTTGTGTTTGCCGTGCCAGAACATTTGGACACCCGACGATAGCGTGTCAACGTATCATGGATAAGACCCGTTTACATTGGTGCCGAACAAAATTTCAACATTTATTTTGAAGTCGATAATGTTAATTCTACCAAAAATCATTTGATTTTGGTTATTTTATGTGACGCCCCTGGTCAAACTTGTATGTTCATCCGCATACTGGGGCACTGTGTCATGTTTGGATGCAAGAAAAACATGTGCTTGAGGTGTTATGATATGTAATGCATATTGATGTATGTATACGTTACAGAGAGTGTTTCTGTGTACTTGCTTCATGAGGGTAGTCTTAGATCCTAACTTTTCTTTTGCATGAGTCATATGTAGCTCTTATGTCTTCAATCAGTTGAAATATGTAAGAGTACCAATTGTGCTGTCATCAAGCTAATTTTTCTAAATAGAATAAACCTTTACCGCTGAATTGCGTAGTACGCTAGGGAATAGCGGGGTAATTGGGATTATTATTGGGTGTACCTTGGGTTACGCTTATTTTGGGATTAAAAAATTTGCTTGTGGAAATTAGTAGGTACTGTCCAGACGTCATGGCTATGTCTGGGGAGGAAGGCGAGGCTTTCCTTAAATTGTTTGAAGAAATGGGGGTCAAACCTAAATGCAAAACTAAAGAAGAGTTGCAGGATTGGATGGCGGAAATGGTAAAAACACAAACAGCGCCAATGGGTTATCGACAAACAGCGCCAACTCAGTTAGATTCTAATCAGCTAGATAAGACAGTACAGTCTACTACGGTGCTGCCGTCAATTAAGCTTTCTGCTATTTTTTCGGGTGTCAAACCAGGAAAAGGTGAGTGCACATACGACCTATGGAAGTATGAGGTTGATTGTCTAGTTAAAGAAAATGTCTATACCATGGAGAATAAAAAGCGTATGATTCGTGCCTCCCTAAGGGGTGAGGCAGCTCATGTCCTCAAGCGATTAGGCCCTGATGCTTCTTTAGATTCTATACTTCAGAAGTTTAATGATGTGTATGGTATGGTTGAGACAGGAGAGGAGACTCTTTCTGAGTTTTACTCTGCTCATCAACGGGAAGATGAGGACGTCTCATCATGGGGATGCCGTCTTGAAGACCTTTTAGATAGAGCAGTCCAGGGTAAGGTCCTTGTTGATACGGATAATAATGATATGCTAAGAAAACGTTTTTGGGCTGGTTTGCAGCCTAGGCTTAAATAAGCCTCCCGTCACAAGTTTGATACCACTGCAGACTTTGACCGACTTCGTGTCCTTGTGCGAAGTATATAGCACGAGTACAAGGTGTTTGAACCACCTGTAACTAGTAAGAAGGTAGTCAAAATGGCTACTGTGGAAGCTCCCACAGAGATATCTGAGTTGAAGGGAATTGTCAAACAGCTCAGTTCTACGGTAAGTGAAATGAATAAACAGATAATTAGTATGCAACAAAATGTACCATCAGAAACAGGTAAAGCTCAGGGTAACTCCTTTAAAGGTAAGAGTATGAAAATTCCCTATTCAGCTCCAGCTGCTTGTTGGAACTGTGGTGATACTACGCACCTGAGATTCCAATGTCCGAAACTCCCAGAGTGCTTCAAGTGTAATAAGCGTGGTCATCTAAAAAAAAATTGCCGGTCAAACCGTCCATAGCTATCATTGAGGAGCAAATGGTAGCTATGGCACAACAAAGCTCCAAGTCAATACCAGATAATTTGCTTGGTGAGGTAAGTGAGGCTAGAGTAATGATAGAGGGAATAGATACAAGAGCCCTCATAGACACCGGTTCGATGGTATCAACAGTAAGTAGTGATTTCTACCGCCTCCGACTTTCACATATACCTTTAGAACCACTGACTAATTTGGTGAAAATTGAATGTGCCGATGGTGAAGCTTTGCCTTACTCAGGCTATGTAATCACCAACATTAAGCTTGACATGGAATGTAGCATTGAAGATAGTTTTCCTTTGCTTGTAGTGCCTAGCACACCATTTAACAAGGAGGTTCCACTTCTTATTGGCACTAATATTCTAAGTCGTTTTAAGTCAGATTGTCAAGAAAAAGGTATAACTTTCCAAAATTTTCAAACACCCTGGAAGTTAGCTTTTAAGTGCTTAGCTTGGAGAGATAGAGAACTCCAGAGGAGAGATGGTAAGCTAGGACTAATAAAATGCTGTAGTACTAGAAAGGTAAGTATACCAGCAAAAAGCAGAGTTATTATTCCTTGCCGAGTTGTTAACGTACTCCAGGTAGGTAATTCCAGAGGAATGGTTACACGTACTAAGAAAAGTAGTCTTCCAAGTACGATTGAGATCACTCCTCTTACGGTTGACTGTGAGGGATTTAATGAAAGTTTTCCCTTTGACATCGAACTATTCAATCAGGATCTGAGGCCAGTCATAGTCCAGCCATCTTCACTTTTAGCTGAGCTGCAGCAAGAGAGCCTAGTAAGTGAAGAAGGTATCGGTAAAGGGCAAGTGAAATCTGAAGATACAGAATGCTCCATAAATAAGGATGATTTTTTATCTCAGTTTGATTTAAAGGAAACTGAACTTAGCCCTGAACAGCAACAACAGGTAAATTCATTATTGTGGGAGTTCAAGGACATATTTTCAGAGGGTGACTATGATATAGGGAATACAGATCTTACTAAACATCAGATTAAATTAAGTGATGAGATACCGTTCAAAGAGCGACACCGCAGAGTCCCACCTGCCCTGTATCAGGAGGTGAAGGACCATCTGCTTAACCTTAAAAAGACTGGAATCATACAAGACTCGTCTAGTCCGTGGGCTTCTCCCGTGGTCTTAGTGCGTAAAAAGAATGGTGAACTCCGATTATAGGCAACTGAATAAGAGAACCATCAAGGATTCTTATGCCTTACCACGCATAGATGAGTTAATGGACCATTTCTCAGGGTGTAAGTATTTTTCCAGTCTGGACCTGCGTAGTGGTTACTACCAGGTGGAGATAGAAGAGACCGACAAGGAGAAAACAGCTTTTACAGTGGGCACCAATGGCTTCTATGAGTTCATAAGAATGTCATTTGGTCTGTCTAATTCTCCAGCGACATTCCAGAGATTGATGGCACAGTGTATGGGTGATCTTTATATGAAAATATGTTTTGCCTTTTTGGATGACATTAATGTCCCAGGTAAAAATTTTGAAGAATGTTTAGATAGGCTCACGCAGGTTTTTCAAAAACTGCGAGTGCATAATCTAAAACTGAATGGCAAGAAATGTCACTTTTTCAAAACAAAATTACTTTACTGTGGCCATATAATCTCTGAAATGGGCATAGAAACAGACCCTGACAAGATAGCTAAAGTAGCAAATTGGCCAGTGCCATCTAATGCTAAGGCAGTTAGAGAGTTCCTAGGTTTCGCTGGGTACTATAGGCGGTTCGTTTCTAATTTTGCCCAGATGGCAAAACCCCTATATGCATTGATAGGTGGAGCACAAGGTAAGAAAGGTAATAAAAAGTCTCGTGTCTCACCCCCGCCATGGGTTTGGGGTAAAACAGAACAGGATGCTTTTGAAGCTATAAAGACCACTCTAACGTCTCCGCCTTTATTAGCTTATGCACATTATGACATGCCGTTTATCCTCCATACCGATGCCAGTGGCAACGGTCTTGGTGCAGTGCTGTCACAAATGCAGGATGGTACTGAGCATGTAATTGCTTATGCCAGTAGAGGCCTTTCCAAGGCAGAAAAGAATTATTCTGCGCATAAATTAGAGTTTTTAGCCTTGAAATGGGCTGTCACAGAAAAGTTCACTGATTATTTGTATGGTGCGAAGCACCAGAGTATTGTCCTGACGGATAACAACCCACTGACTTATGTTTTAACAAGCGCTAAACTAGATGCAACTGGCCACCGCTGGCTAGCTGCCTTAGCAGCTTATGACCTTGTAATAAAATACAGACCAGGTAAACATAATAGTAATGCTGATGCACTATCGCGGTTACCAGATAGGAATGATGAGGAAAGACAGGAAATAGATAGTGAGACCATAAGAGCAATAACTTGTGCTTTAGCTGGGTTACCCCTGGTGGAATCACTCAGTATCTCTGCTGAATTACAGGTAGATATTGGACTTGATAACGATGATTTTGTGGGTAATATCAGGGAAACTAGGAAGTGCCAAGCCGAAGATCAAAACATCAATACAATTCTTAAGATGATTAGGGAAAGCAAAATTCCAAATCTCCACTCGATGAGACCTGGAACAGAGCTGTACCAACTGTGTAAAAATTTCGATAAACTCAAAATTAAGCGAGGTTTGTTGGGTAGAGTGACATATGTAGATGGAGAAGACAGATGGCAAGTGGTCCTCCCAAAATCTCTTAGAAAACGCGTCTTGGACAGTCTCCATAATCAGGCAGGCCATCAGTGCAGAGACCGGACTCTTAGTCTTGTCCAAGACCGCTGCTACTGGCCGGGTATGTGGCGTGATATTGATGTTAAGATTAAAACATGTGAACGCTGTATTAAGAGAAGGGGAAATACAAACATTAAAGCGCCCCTGGTGAGTATTACTACTTCACAACCGCTAGAACTAGTGTGCATAGATTTCCTATCATTAGAACCGTCCAAGGGAGGATTCGAAAATGTCCTAGTAATCACGGATGATTTTACGCGTTATGCGTTAGCAATCCCCACCAAAGATCAGAGTGCTAGGACCACTGCTGAAACACTATTCAATGGGTTCATAGTGCATTATGGTATACCGATGACCTTGTTTAGTGACCAAGGTCAGAACTTCAATGGGAAGGTCATTAATGAGCTATGTCGTATAATGGGCATGAAGAAATCGCGCACTACTATTTACCATCCATCTGGGAATGGTATGTGTGAAAGGTTGAATAGAACCATCATGAATATGCTCGGAACCCTTGATTCTGACCAAAAGAAGGATTGGAAGAGGCATATAGGTGCTATGGTCCATGCTTATAATGCGACACGGCACACATCCACAGGCCACTCGCCTTTCTATTTAATGTTTGGTCGCCAAGCTCGTCTTCCAGTAGATTTACTTTTTGAGGATCCAGAAAATGAAGGTAAGAGTTATGGGAAGTATGTCTCAGAGTTAAGAGATAGAATCAAGAAAGCGTATAACCTTGCGTCCGAGTCCGCTCGTAAAAGTCAGGTAAGGCAGAAACAAAATTATGACATCAGGGCTCGTGCTGCGGTTCTCGAGGCAGGAGACCGTGTATTGGTAAAGATTCTGGCCTTCGAGGGTAGGCACAAATTAGCTAACAAGTGGGAAGATGGTGTGTATACAGTTCTGGAACAACCAAATAAAGATGTTCCTGTATATAACGTCCAATTGGAGGACAGAACTGGCCCTAAGAGAAAGTTACACCGTAATCACCTCTTACCTGTTAATCACCTACCAATTGAAAGCACACCACCACCAGTAGCTGCCCCTCGGAAACGGTTACCACCTAAACCTGCTCCAAGAAAAGCAGTGTTAGAGGACACCAGTAGTGAGTCTGATAGTGATGTCGAACAGATTGTCGACATACAAGTAAATAACGATGATGTTCACTCCACTAGCGAAGTTTCAGAGGTGTTATCAGATAATGCATCTGCTAGTGTAGTTTCAGAGGTATTAAACAGTGATGTATCTAATAGCTCTGAGGAGGAAACATCAGTGGGTACCTCTAGTGGTCAGGAAAACGATCCTGTAGATATTGCCCCTGCAGCACCCAAACCCCCAGATGTTCCTCGTAGGTCTGGACGACAGCGCAAGCTGCCTATTAGGCTGCGAGATGACTATGTCATGTATCGACAGGCTGTTAAGGACAGTCAGAGTGTAAATGAAAACATTGTTGGTAAACAGCAGCAACCTATAAAGTCAGACTGGGCCCAGCGAGCTAGTTTTCTCGCCAGTATTTCCAGCAGTGTCATTTTTCAGGGCAGGGCTGAGCATCTGTCACAAGCAATTTTAGAAATTGTCACTAAACATTAACGTATTTTTTTCTAATAGTAATGTCGGGACGACATTTATTTTAGAGGGGAAGTATGTGATAGTGTCGAATTTTTGGTATTGGTTCGTCAGTGTATGATGGCAGAGCCATCTGGTTATTGCATTATAACTAAATAATGGTTCGTAATATTACTGGATTTAGTGTCACCTTAAAAGGTCACATGATAACTCTGGGCTAGGGAAATTTTCTTTTCTAGCTGGACACCGTTCTATATAGACGTATTTTAAAATATGTAATCAACGTCTGAATTGTATCAGAAGGTGGTGAATGACTACTTTTGTGCTAAATAACATAGACCGTGAGTACCGATACTGAAAGTCACTTTATTTCGTGACAGGTTTTAATTTACTTCCTGACAGTTCCATATTTAAAATTGAAAAGTCATTCAACCTGCCGCCATGATGGATTGCAATTTAGAATTAGTCCGAAATCTATCGCTGATATTTATGGTTCAGTTCATAATTCATTATTAACTCCTAGTTATATTATTACATATGCAGCAAGATTTAAGTAGCGTGTGCAATAATTTAATACTTTGCTTTAAGAAATAATATGTGATTTATTAAATAATTTTACTCAGCCACTGAGTAAAATGTCCGAGTCTGGAGAGAGTAAATCCACGTACAATGTATGTAGATGAAGTTTGATCTGAATGTGTCGTTATTCTCGAGCTGGTAATGATTTATTCCTACGGGACATGTGTAATTTTACATGTCTGTGCTATAAATGTAGGATGAGCATAATTCTTTAATTCTCAGCCGCTTTGGCCATATAGGCTCATGTATTTGCTAAAGAATGCTATCGCTTATAAACCATGTATTTAATATAATTTATATTACTTTTTGAACAGTAAGGAGATGTAGTGGTCGGGCATCGGCGGTACGCTGTAAACATGTGTTCGGGTTACTGCCAGGGTAAGAGGGATTATAAGTTCATTTATAATTTGTTTCATTGTGTTTGATATTTTTATTCAAGTTAACAAAGGATTTAGTCATTGATACATAATTAAAATGTGTTGGAATTGATGTATTATAAGTTGAAGGGTATAAAATGTTGTTACGGTAACACAGTAATTAATTGTACATATGTTGTCTGAACAATCGACAAGTGAATAAAAGAGAATAATTATTCTGATTAATCTGTTAAATAAATTGACAGTACAGTGTTGATGACTACTAATTGAAGAAGTCATTTGTTTATTTTCATTATTTTTCATTGTCTGTGATACTTTTTATTTTTTACTTTTATATTTGTTATAACAGGGACAATTTTTGACCTTAATAAAATTGATGAAATGACCTTGAGTGTTGACCTCTTCTTGTACGCGGCTTGAGACTGGTAAAAGAGAACCACCGATAGGGCTGGCACATACTTCCGCCGGGCAACCCTATTACATGTCAATCATTTCAGACAGGATTATGCACAGATTAAAGGGTCATGATCTACTAGAAAATACACAGTTAAAGCTACGGACTGTCAATGGTGGTAAAATAAAAATTGCCGGCATCGCCGATGTGAAATTCAAAATAGGAAAATTGTATAAGAAACACCCTTTTTACGTAACAGAAGGTGTCTCTCAAAATGTGATTTTGGGGAGAGATTTTCTGGTTACAAATAAAGTTAAACTGGATTTCGAAAATACCCAGCTTACAATTGACCAACAAACTATACGCATGGAAGATGACGCATACATAGCCTCCTTTGTGAGATTAGCCCAGGA
Source organism: Flabesymbios commensalis (assembly GCA_964017125.1). Lineage (NCBI taxonomy): Eukaryota > Metazoa > Annelida > Polychaeta > Terebellida > Flabelligeridae > Flabesymbios > Flabesymbios commensalis. Next base: position 13,458 of record CAXHKU010000647.1, read on the forward strand.
CGTTGTTTTGCCACCACAGACAGCTGCCGTATGCAATACCAGACTAAAACACGGGGGACTTGAAAAAACGGTATATAATATTAGTGCAATCAAAACAGGGTTTGTGGAAAGAGAACCGGGTCTGTTAGTGACAAATACCATAGCCGAAAACAAAAACAAAAAAATTCCCATACAAATCTGTAACCACACAAACCGCACATTTAAGTTACGCAAGGGCAATGTGGTCGGTAAAGCAGAAAGGGTTAATGTGTCGTGTATACAATCTGTCAACTATCCGGGGCCAAAGACTGGGGGAGGTGAGTACCAATCAGAGACTGCTAGACGTAAACACGGCGGAGGAAGTGAGTATCTAGAGTCTGCGGACTCAGAGTCTACAGTGACGGGGGGAGGTGATGAGGCCGTGTTAGAAGTACGACAAATAACTGCACCCCCTGAGTATCAGAATCAATTACAACATTTGATTAGTCTGAATAAGGATTTATTCGCAGAAACGGATAAAGACTTAGGAAGAACCAAAGCGGTGAGTATGAAAATAGATACTGGTGATAACCCGCCCATCAGGTTACGCCCGTATCGGACAGCCATAAATCAGAGACGAGTCATTGACGACGCCGTGAATGATATGTTAAAGAATAACATAATCAGGCCAAGTCATTCAGAATGGTCGTTTCCAGTAGTTCTAATTGAAAAATCGGATGGATCAAAACGATTTTGTGTTGATTTTCGGAAATTGAACAAAATTACAAAATCATACGTTTGGCCACTACCACATATAGATGATATATTAGCATCTATGGGAAAGAAGAAACATTTTACCTGTTTGGACCTTAAATCTGAGTACTGGCAAGTAGAATTAGACCCTAAAGACCGCAGTAAAACGGCTTTTGCTTGTCACAAAGGTTTATATGAATTTAATGTGATGCCATTTGGCCTGTGCAACGCTCCGAGCGTATTTCAAGAGTTGATGCCATATGTACTTGAAGGAATCTGTGGTGAATATGCCATCGCATACCTTGATGACATCATCATTTATTCTGAGACAGAACATGAACATTTGATCCATCTTCAAAATATATTTGACAGATTAAGAAAATTTGGACTGAAATTGAAAATGTCAAAATGTGAATTCATGAAACCAAAAATTAATTAGGATTTATGGTTGGTCGTGAGGGGTTAGAAGTTGACCCAAACAAAGTAGAGGTTATACAAAAGATGGCGCCTCCAACTGATGTCCGGGGCATAAGATCATTCATTGGGTGTGTGTCGTGGTATAGACGGTTTTGTCCGAAGTTTTCTGAAATCGCGACACCCCTAATTGCCCTGACTAAGAAACATGCCAGATTTACCTGGACCAAGGCATGCCAGGACTCATTTGAACAATTAAAAACTATGATGACAGAAGCGCCGATCTTAGCGTACCCAGATCCTAGCAGAGAGTATATACTATATACAGACGCTAGTGATCAGTGTGTGGGTGCGTTATTAGCGCAAGAATCAGATGACGGAGAGAAGGTCATACATTATCTGTCACATAAGTTGTCTGACTCACAGAAAAAATGGCCAACTATTCAAAAAGAAGGATTTGCGATTGTATACGCACTTGAAAAATTAAATCATTATTTACAAGGGGCTAAATTTGTGATTCGAACAGATCATAAACCACTAAAATACTTGTTTTCTGCTGAAATGAAAAACAGACAAATTCAAATGTGGGCCATAAAGATTAGTGCATATAATTGTTCAATTGAGTATCTGGAAGGTAAGAAAAACACACGTGCAGACATGTTGAGTCGGCTGCCTGTATCACAAGTTGATGAAAACATGCCAGAGGTAGGTATGTTCAACTCTAATGTAGTTGCAACGCGTGATGCGAAAAGTGACAACATAGCAGACATGTCAGACGTCAAGACAGACGACGAATCTGCATTAATGTTGCCAGATATGGAAAAAGAACAAAGAGATGATCCACAGTTGCAATATCCATCCGAGATATGGAGAGTGGATCAGCAACAAAAGGTTCATTAAAGAGATATATCATGATGGATAAATTATTGTATTACTGTGTTGAGGGGGCAGAAATACAATTAAGACTGATGGTTCCAAAAAAATATCAGGACATGGTGCTGCAGCAATTTCACGAGAGCTGTGCGCACTGGGGACCAGATAAGACATACAAGCTCATAACCAACAAGTATCATTGGGTAGGGTTGTACAGGGATGTTTTAAGTCATATTGATAAATGTGTACCATGCAAGGAGAGAATGCTAAAACAACACAGCACTCCATTGCAGGAAATGGATAAGGTGACATATCCATTTCAAAAGGTTGGTATTGACACATGCGGACCTTATCCAACCACACTGCAGGGCAACCGCTATATTTTAACTATAGTTGATATATATAGTGGGTGGCCAGAAGCTTTTGCTATTCCAGATAAATCTGCAGAAACCATTGCCAACATCATTTTGGATGAGCTGATTCCGAGACATTCCTGTCCAGTCACCATAGTGACGGACAATGGGACGGAATTCAAGAATTCAGTAATGGAAACATTATGTCAGAATTTGAATATTAAGCATATTTTTACATCTACTTATCATCCAGAAGGTAATGGGAAAACGGAACGGTTCCACAGAGTCATGAATGATATGTTGTCAAAACAAGCCTCTGACAGGCTAGAGAGATGGGATTTAAGTCTCCCACAAGTTCTGGCAGCATATAGAGTGGGTGTGAGTGATAGCACTCAATATGCACCGTTTTTCCTTTTGTACACACGTGACCCTGTACTACCTATTGACAATCCTTTACGTCCCAGGAGGAAGTACTTGGGTGATCAACATCATCACTTAGCTTTGGAGCGTCAACATGAGGCCTTCGTCAAGGTAAGACATAATCTCCAGCAAGCTAGAAGGAAGCAGGCATTTTACCATGACAAACGTGCTAGGGATAAAGAATATGAAGTTGGTGACCCGGTGTATCTCTACAACAATCAACGTCAGAGTAAGTTGGAAAAACGTTGGCAGAGTCACTACCGCATTGTCACCAAACATAGTTCTTATACCTACACGATTAAACACCAACTTACAGGCGATTTAAGGAAAGTGCATGCGAAACATCTAGAGAGGGCTAATATATCAGACTGGCCCATGCCTGCTCCTAGAAAAATAAATGACAGAGCCGCTAAGTATGTTGTCCCACCAGTGGTAAGTACCGAAACAGAGCAAGATAGTGAACAAACAGAGCTATACACCCCTCCCGTCGCATCTGATTCAGAGGACAATCTCCCCTTGTCTAAGTTAAGACAACGGTTACGAGATGCTGATAGTTATTCAGATACGGCAGAAATGTTAAGTGACATGAGAAGTGAGAATACGGTAAGTGCCATTTGGATCGAGCAAAAGAAAATTGCTAAGGCACGTGATACATATACGCGTTTACGAGACCAGCGTAAACAAAAGCGTCATATGGAATAAGGTCAGGAGTAAGATATTAAGGTTTGATAATCTTCATGAGACGAAATTATCAATTCGATAACAAGGAAACAGTCGACTTGAAATAAAGGTAAGTTGATAATTTAAAGAGAAATAAATTATCAATACGGAATAAAAGGATGATAATAGGGATATCAAGAAGAAGGTAAGTTGATAAATTAAAGAGAATAAATTATCAATGAAGGTATATAGTTCTCCCGTGAGCAAGGAGATGTGGATATCAGTTGGGAGTTACGCTGATATGTAATTAAAGTTGATAACTTTCAGGAGAAGAAATTATCAACACATGAGAGAGTTTAAATGGGTTTAATTTTAAGAGAAAAAAATATAAACCAACGTACGAGCATCAGGTAAGAAAAAAAAAATGTTATTGTGTTACAGTGCTAGAGCTTTGCTAACTCATGGCGGCTGGAGGCATAATAATATTGGTGGCTGCAATGCTCATGGCAGTGATGCCTGACGCATGTGAATCCCAGAAGGTGAGCGAAAACGTGATATTTAGGAAGACAAGAGAAGTATCAATTACACAGGCGCGGTGGTTATTTACATTTGTCATTGACTTGGGAGCATATGAATCATTTGCTAAACAGATAAGAGTGGAATTATTCAAAAGTGAGGAGGTTCTGGAGAATCTTAAGTTAGTTCCAGTTGGACAAGGTCAATATGAAAAGTTATTGAACAGCTATAGAGAAGAAGTTCAGTCTATGAAAACTATTTATTATATGACAATGACAGGAATTAAAGAGATTTTGTCATTACGAGAGAAAGCTACCAGACGTACAAAACGAACCTTACTTCCTCTAGTGGGAAAAGGGTTATCGTTTTTATTTGGCACAGCTACAAAAAGTGATGTAAGAGTAATGAGAAAAAGATTAGAAGTTTTATCTACAAACCAAGAAAGCTTAATTCATGTAATAGAGGACAGTTTATCTATAATCAATATAACGCGAATAGAGCTGACAGAAAATCGACATGCTATTAACAATCTGAGTTTGATAGTAGGGGAATTAGATAAAAAAGTCACTAACATCACACAAGGGTTAAAGATGGATTTATTGATCTTAAATGGTGTAGTACAAACATATTCAAGGATAAGTTTGATGATACTTGAAATTAAGGAATCTCTGGATAAAGCACTGTTATATCTAGAAACTATTAAACTACAATTAAATCAACTAGCCTTAGGACATTTATCACCATCCGTGATTTCACCTAAACAATTACAGGACATATTATATGATATTCAGAAACATATTCCAGAATATTTATCTCTACCACAAGATCCCAAAACAATATGGTATTATTATCAATCTTTAACGACTGTGACAATAATTAAGAGAAAGAAATTGCTCACTCTGGTGAGTCTACCTTTGATAGATACAAATTCGCGATATGAATTGTACCAGATTTTTAACTTACCAGTACCGTATAACCTGACGCTTTCTCTGATCAAATGACTTTACCACCCTATTACTATCACGAATCAGAATATCATTTGAAATCTAGGCAAGCTGACTTACTTCATTTGAAGAAATTTACGGGTGACATTGTGTGGGGACCGCTCGACGAATTAGGTGACGACATAGATCTAATAGATGAAATCAATAGATTACCCAAATTAAATGACATAGATAACATTCCGTTAAGTCAATTGATAGAGAAGTTACATCAGACTAAGATTGTAGCTATGACACCAGTACAGAAACGCCACAGGTATGTTACCTTCACACTGGGAGGATTGATGATTTTGTTAATGACCGGGGTGGGTGCAGTGGGCATAGTATACTGGAGATACCCTGGGATATTAATAAATTGTTTCAAAAAATTGAAAAAACGCAGCCTAGTATTTATAACACCTGCAAGTGCCCAAACATCAAGTGGTGAGAACACGGAGGTGTTGGCGCTGTCTGAGACGGTCAGAGGTCCAATCAGACTGGCTTCCTGATGACTGGATGGTAGTGCACGTGTGTAGGAGACGTCCTACAAGATACATTGATAATCGTGAGATTATATTGACTGTATATAAACTATGTTCCAGAGGCAGAGAATGCTGAGAAGTGTATTTAAAATGTAAATTGTAAGTAAAGCATCAAATATGATTTTAGAGTGTATTCCACTCAAGACATTGTTCCAGAGAAGAGGATGACAATACATATACATTGTTTAAGTAAAAATAATATATATTTGTATAAGAAAAATATAGGTGGAAGATGTGTGCACCTCCGAAACTTATATTTTTATTTTTTTATATGCTTTTACTAATCATAGGGATTTTAAGGGATTGAAATTTGGAATTCAAGCGTGTGAACAAGTTGGATTCCATAGGGGGAGGTATGTAACAATGTAAAGTAACAGGTGGCTAAATTGGGGTTTCGGTAAGTAAAGGGTAGAATTAACATGCTGTCCTGGGCTGTTTACATGTGAACCACATGGTGGAGACGGTACTGCGACAAGTACTAATTGTCATACAGGACGTCCCATAGTTCTAGAGGCCTGTGTGAGTCGGTTCTGGAAAACAGCCCAGGAATGTGAATGTATATCAAAGTAAGGATCCTGATTGGTGGAGATGTCATTTCACCACGGGAAGTGACCGCGCCCGTCGGGATCTGCTATAAAGGAAGGCGCCCACAGCCTTCGAAAGGAAATTCAGAGGAAAATTCAGGGAGAAAGTCAGAGAGCAATTGGGGAGTATTGTAACAGAGACGTTCCGGGTTTGGCTAAGTTTAGGGGGAGTTGCTTCGGTATCTAACATCTTGTAGATCACTGAAGCAACAGCAAAATTACACAACGAGATATAAGTACTAACATCAGTGTACTGAGAAATTGAATGTTTTTTGCTTAATATATATTTTATATATATTCAAGAGTTAATTTAAGTTTATCCACGAGTGTTGTGTTTGCCGTGCCAGAACATTTGGACACCCGACGATAGCGTGTCAACGTATCACGGATAAGACGCGTTTACATTGGTGCCGTGACCAGGATTTGTGTCACGGATAAAACCAGTTTACAAGTTGCCGTAATAACAGCCGATGTTGCCTGCAAAACTACATGGAAAACAGTTGAGAATTGACGTCTGAATTGACGTCTAAATGAATAACTTTTAATAATACTCAATCAAATTTCACACCAATCTCATTAATAACTTTTGCAGTAATTAATCAAACTTCGCCAAATTTACAGGGAAGTTGCCGTAATAACAGCCAATGTTGCCTGCAAAACTACATGGAAAACGGTTGAGAATTGACGTCTGAATTGACGTCTAAATGAATAACTTTTAATAATAGTCAATCAAATTTCACAACAAGCTCATTAATAATTTTTGCAGTAATTAATCAAACTCCGCCAAATTTACAGGGAAGTTGCCGTAATAACAGCCAATGTTGCCTGCAAAACTACATGGAAAACGGTTGAGAATTGACATCTGAATTGACGTCTAAATGAATAACTTTTAATAATACTCAATCAAATTTTACACCAATCTCATTAATAACTTATGCAGTAATTAATCAAACTTCGCCAAATTTACAGGTAAGTTGCCGTAATACCAGCCGATGGTGTCTGCAAAATTACATGAAAAACAGTTGAGAAGTGACGTCTGAATTGACGTTTAAATGAATAACTTTTAATAATACTCAATCAAATTTCACATCAATCTCTTTAATAATTTTTGCAGTAATAAATCAAACTTCGCAAAGTTTACATTAATTAAACTTTGCCAAATTTACAGGGAAGTTGCCGTAATAACAGCCGATGTTGCCTGCAAAACTAGATGGAAAATGGTTGAGAATTGACGTCTGAATTGACGTCTAAATGAATAACTTTTAATAATAGTCAATCAAATTTTACACCGAGCTCATTAATAACTTCCGCAATAATTAATCATACTTCGCCAAATTTACACGGAAGTTGCCGTAATACCAGCCGATGGTGCCTGCAAAACTACATCGAAAACGGTTGAGAATTGACGTCTGAATTGACGTCTAAATGAATAACTTTTAATAATAGTCAATCAAATTTCAAGCCAACCTCATTATTAACTTCTGCAGTAATTAATCAAACTTCGTCAAATTTACAGGGAAGTTGCCGTAATACCAGCCGATTGTGTCTGCAAAATTACATGGAAAACAGTTGAGAAGTGACGTCTGAATTGACGTTTAAATGAATAACTTTTAATAATACTCAATCAAATTTCACACCAATCTCAATAATAACTTTTGCAGTAATTAATCAAACTTCGCCAAATTTACAGGGAAGTTGCCGTAATAACAGCCAATGTTGCCTGCAAAACTACATGGAAAACGGTTGAGAATTGACGTCTGAATTGAAGTCTAAATGAATAACTTTTAATAATAGTCAATCAAATTTTATACCAAGCTCATTAATAACGTCTGCAATAATTAATCAAACTTCGCCAAATTTACACGGAAGTTGCCGTAATACCAGCCGATGGTGCCTGCAAAACTACATCGAAAACGGTTGAGAATTGACGTCTGAATTGACGTCTAAATGAATAACTTTTAATAATACTCAATCAAATTTCAAACCAACCTCATTATTAACTTCTGCAGTAATTAATCAAACTTCGTCAAATTTACAAGGAAGTTGCCGTAATACCAGCCGATGGTGTCTGCAAAATTACATGGAAAACAGTTGAAAAGTGACGTCTGAATTGACGTTTAAATGAATAACTTTTAATACTACTCAATCAAATTTCACAACAATCTCTTTAATAATTTTTGCAGGAAAAAATCAAACTTCGCAAAGTTTAAATTAATCAAACTTCGCCAAATTTACAGGGAAGTTGCCGTAATAACAGCCGATGTTGCCTGCAAAACTACATGGAAAACAGTTGAGAATCAACGTCTGAATTGACGTCTAAATGAATAACTTTTAATAATACTCAATCAAATTTCACACCAATCTCATTAATAACTTTTGCAGTAATTAATCAAACTTCGCAAAATTTACAGGGAAGTTGCCGTAATAACAGCCGATGTTGCCTGCAAAACTAGATGGAAAATGGTTGAGAATTGACGTCTGAATTGACGTCTAAGTGAATAACTTTTAATAATAGTCAATCAAATTTTACACCAAGCTCATTAATAACTTCTGCAATAATTAATCAAACTTTGCCAAATTTACACGGAAGTTGCCGTAATACCAGCCGATGGTGCCTGCAAAACTACATCGAAAACGGTTGAGAATTGACGTCTGAATTGACGTCTAAATGCATAACTTTTAATAATACTCAATCAAATTTCAAACCAACCTCATTATTAACTTCTGCAGTAATTAATCAAACTTCGTCAAATTTACAGGGAATTTGCCGTAATACCAGCCGATGGTGTCTGCAAAATTACATGGAAAACAGTTGAAAAGTGACGTCTGAATTGACGTTTAAATGAATAACTTTTAATAATACTCGATATACATCGAGTATTATATACATTGTACAATATACATTGAGTATAATATACAATACAATCTCTTTGATAATTTTTGCAGTAAAAAATCAAACTTCGCAAAGTTTAAATTAATCAAACTTCGCCAAATTTACAGGGAAGTTGCCGTAATAACAGCCGATGTTGGCTGCAAAACTACATGGAAAACAGTTGAGAATTGACGTCTGAATTGACGTCTAAATGAATAACTTTTAATAATACTCAATCAAATTTCACACCAATCTCATTAATAACTTTTGCAGTAATTAATCAAACTTCGCCAAATTTACAGGGAAGCTGCTGTAATACCAGCCGATGGTGTCTGCAAAACTACATGGAAAACAGTTAAGAATTGACGTCTGAATTGACGTCTAAATGAATAACTTTTAATAATACTCAATCAAATTTTACACCAATCTCATTAATAACTTAGGCAGTAATTAATCAAACTTCGCCAAATTTACAGGTAAGTTGCCGTAATACCAGCCGATGGTGTCTGCAAAATTACATGAAAAACAGTTGAGAAGTGACGTCCGAATTGACGTTTAAATGAATAACTTTTAATAATACTCAATCAAATTTCACAGCAATCTCTTTAATAATTTTTGCAGTAATAAATCAAACTTCGCAAAGTTTACATTAATCAAACTTTGCCAAATTTACAGGGAAGTTGCCGTAATAACAGCCGATGTTGCCTGCAAAACTAGATGGAAAATGGTTGAGAATTGACGTCTGAATTGACGTCTAAATGAATAACTTTTAATAATAGTCAATCAAATTTTACACCAAGCTCATTAATAACTTCTGCAATAATTAATCATACTTCGCCAAATTTACACGGAAGTTGCCGTAATACCAGCCGATGGTGCCTGCAAAACTACATCGAAAACGGTTGAGAATTGACGTCTGAATTGACGTCTAAATGAATAACTTTTAATAATACTCAATCAAATTTCAAGCCAACCTCATTATTAACTTCTGCAGTAATTAATCAAACTTCGTCAAATTTACAGGGAAGTTGCCGTAATACCAGCCGATTGTGTCTGCAAAATTACATGGGAAACAGTTGAGAAGTGACGTCTGAATTGACGTTTAAATGAATAACTTTTAATAATACTCGATCAAATTTCACACCAATCTCAATAATAACTTTTGCAGTAATTAATCAAACTTCGCCAAATTTACAGGGAAGTTGCCGTAATAACAGCCAATGTTGCCTGCAAAACTACATGGAAAACGGTTGAGAATTGACGTCTGAATTGAAGTCTAAATGAATAACTTTTAATAATAGTCAATCAAATTTTACACCAAGCTCATTAATAACTTCTGCAATAATTAATCAAACTTCGCCAAATTTACACGGAAGTTCCGTAATACCAGCCGATGGTGCCTGCAAAACTACATCGAAAACGGTTGAGAATTGACGTCTGAATTGACGTCTAAATGAATAACTTTTAATAACACTCAATCAAATTTCAAGCCAACCTCATTATTAACTTCTGCAGAAATTAATCAAACTTCGTCAAATTTACAGGGAAGTTGCCGTAATACCAGCCGATTGTGTCTGCAAAATTACATGGAAAACAGTTGAGAAGTGACGTCTGAATTGACGTTTAAATGAATAACTTTTAATAATACTCATTCAAATTTCACAACAATCTCTTTAATAATTTTTGCAGTAAAAAATCAAACTTCGCAAAGTTTAAATTAATCAAACTTCGCCAAATTTACAGGGAAGTTGCCGTAATAACAGCCGATGTTGCCTGCAAAACTACATGGAAAACAGTTGAGAATTGACGTCTGAATTGACGTCTAAATGAATAACTTTTAATAATACTCAATCAAATTTCACACCAATCTCATTAATAACTTTTGCAGTAATTAATCAAACTCCGCCAAATTTACAGGGAAGTTGCCGTAATAACAGCCAATGTTGCCTGCAAAACTACATGGAAAACGGTTGATAATTGACGTCTGAATTGACGTCTAAATGAATAACTTTTAATAATAGTCAATCAAATTTCACACCAAGCTCATTAATAATTTTTTCAGTAATTATTCAAACTTCGCCAAATTTACAGGGAAGTTGCCGTAATAGCAGCCGATGGTGCCTGCAAAACTACATGGAAAACAGTTAAGAATTGACGTCTGAATTGACGTCTAAATGAATAACTTTTAATAATACTCAATCAAATTTTACACCAATCTCATTAATAACTTATGCAGTAATTAATCAAACTTCGCCAAATTTACAGGTAAGTTGCCGTAATACCAGCCGATGGTGTCTGCAAAATTACATGAAAAACAGTTGAGAAGTGACGTCCGAATTGACGTTTAAATGAATAACTTTTAATAATACTCAATCAAATTTCACAACAATCTCTTTAATAATTTTTGCAGTAATAAATCAAACTTCGCAAAGATTACATTAATCAAACTTTGCCAAATTTACAGGGAAGTTGCCGTAATAACAGCCGATGTTGCCTGCAAAACTAGATGGAAAATGGTTGAGAATTGACGTCTGAATTGACGTCTAAATGAATAACTTTTAATAATAGTCAATCAAATTTTACACCAAGCTCATTAATAACTTCTGCAATAATTAATCATACTTCGCCAAATTTACACGGAAGTTGCCGTAATACCAGCCGATGGTGCCTGCAAAACTACATCGAAAACGGTTGAGAATTGACGTCTGAATTGACGTCTAAATGAATAACTTTTAATAATACTCAATCAAATTTCAAGCCAACCTCATTATTAACTTCTGCAGTAATTAATCAAACTTCGTCAAATTTACAGGGAAGTTGCCGTAATACCAGCCGATTGTGTCTGCAAAATTACATGGGAAACAGTTGAGAAGTGACGTCTGAATTGACGTTTAAATGAATAACTTTTAATAATACTCAATCAAATTTCACAACAATCTCTTTAATAATTTTTGCAGTAAAAAATCAAACTTCGCAAAGTTTAAATTAATCAAACTTCGCCAAATTTACAGGGAAGTTGCCGTAATAACAGCCGATGTTGCCTGCAAAACTACATGGAAAACAGTTGAGAATTGACGTCTGAATTGACGTCTAAATGAATAACTTTTAATAATACTCAATCAAATTTCACACCAATCTCATTAATAACTTTTGCAGTAATTAATCAAACTCCGCCAAATTTACAGGGAAGTTGCCGTAATAACAGCCAATGTTGCCTGCAAAACTACATGGAAAACGGTTGATAATTGACGTCTGAATTGACGTCTAAATGAATAACTTTTAATAATAGTCAATCAAATTTCACACCAAGCTCATTAATAATTTTTTCAGTAATTACTCAAACTTCGCCAAATTTACAGGGAAGTTGCCGTAATAACAGCCGATGTTGCCTGCAAAACTACATGGAAAACAGTTGAGAATTGACGTCTGAATTGACGTCTAAATGAATAACTTTTAATAATAGTCAATCAAATTTCCCACCAAGCTCATTAATAATTTTTGCAGTAATTAATCAAACTTCGCCAAATTTACAGGGAAGTTGCCGTAATACCAGCCGATGGTGTCTGCAAAATTACATGAAAAACAGTTGAGAAGTTAAGTCTGAATTGACGTTTAAATGAATAACTTTTAATAATACTCAATCAAATTTCACAACAATCTCTTTAATAATTTTTGCAGTAATAAATCAAACTTCGCAAAGTTTACATTAATCAAACTTTGCCAAATTTACAGGGAAGTTGCCGTAATAACAGCCGATGGTGCCTGCAAAACTACATCGAAAACGGTTGAGAATTGACGTCTGAATTGACGTCTAAATGAATAACTTTTAATAATACTCAATCAAATTTCACACCAATCTCAAAAATAACTTTTGCAGTAATTAATCAAACTTCGCCAAATTTACAGGGAAGTTGCTGTAATAACAGCCAATGTTGCCTGCAAAACTACATGGAAAACGGTTGAGAATTGACGTCTGAATTGAAGTCTAAATGAATAACTTTTAATAATAGTCAATCAAATTTTACACCAAGCGCATTAATAACTTCTGCAATAATTAATCAAACTTCGCCAAATTTACACGGAAGTTGCCGTAATACCTGCCGATGGTGCCTGCAAAACTACATCGAAAACGGTTGAGAATTGACGTCTGAATTGACGTCTAAATGAATAACTTTTAATAATAGTCAATCAAATTTCACACCAAGCTCATTAATAATTTTTGCAGTAATTAATCAAACTTCGCCAAATTTACAGGGAAGTTGCCGTAGTACCAGCCGATGGTGTCTGCAAAATTACATGGAAAACAGTTGAAAAGTGACGTCTGAATTGACGTTTAAATGAATAACTCTTAATAATACTCAATCAAATTTCACAACAATCTCTTTAATAATTTTTGCAATAAAAAATCAAACTTCGCAAAGTTTAAATTAATCAAACTTCGCCAAATTTACAGGGAAGTTGCCGTAATAACAGCCGATGTTGCCTGCAAAACTACATGGAAAACAGTTGAGAATTGACGTCTGAATTGACGTCTAAATGAATAACTTTTAATAATACTCAATCAAATTTCACACCAATCTCATTAATAACTTTTGCAGTAATTAATCAAACTCCGCCAAATTTACAGGGAAGTTGCCGTAATAACAGCCAATGTTGCCTGCAAAACTACATGGAAAACGGTTGATAATTGACGTCTGAATTGACGTCTAAATGAATAACTTTTAATAATACTCAATCAAATTTTACACCAATCTCATTAATAACTTATGCAATAATTAATCAAACTTCGCCAAATTTACAGGGAAGTTGCCGTAATACCAGCCGATGGTGTCTGCAAAATTACATAAAAAACAGTTGAGAAGTTACGTCTGAATTGACGTTTAAATGAATAACTTTTAATAATACTCAATCAAATTTCACAACAATCTCTTTAATAATTTTTGCAGTAATAAATCAAACTTCGCAAAGTTTACATTAATCAAACTTTGCCAAATTTACAGGGAAGTTGCCGTAATAACAGCCGATGTTGCCTGCAAAACTAGATGGAAAATGGTTGAGAATTGACGTCTGAATTGACGTCTAAATGAATAACTTTTAATAATAGTCGATCAATTTTTACACCAAGCTCATTAATAACTTCTGCAATAATTAATCATACTTCGCCAAATTTACACGGAAGTTGCCGTAATACCAGCCGATGGTGCCTGCAAAACTACATCGAAAACGGTTGAGAATTGACGTCTGAATTGACGTCTAAATGAATAACTTTTAATAATAGTCAATCAAATTTCACACCAAGCTCATTAATAACTTTTGCAATAATTAATCAAACTTCGCCAAATTTACACGGAAGTTGCCGTAATACCAGCCGATGGTGCCTGCAAAACTACATCGAAAACGGTTGAGAATTGACGTCTGAATTGACGTCTAAATGAATAACTTTTAATAATACTCAATCAAATTTCACACCAATCTCAATAATAACTTTTGCAGTAATTAATCAAACTTCGCCAAATTTACAGGAAAGTTGCTGTAATAACAGCCAATGTTGCCTGCAAAACTACATGGAAAACGGTTGAGAATTGACGTCTGAATTGAAGTCTAAATGAATAACTTTTAATAATAGTCAATCAAATTTTACACCAAGCTCATTAATAACTTCTGCAATAATTAATCAAACTTCGCCAAATTTACACGGAAGTTGCCGTAATACCTGCCGATGGTGCCTGCAAAACCACATCGAAAACGGTTGAGAATTGATGTCTGAATTGACGTCTAAATGAATAACTTTTAATAATACTCAATCAAATTTTAAACCAACCTCATTATTAACTTCTGCAGTAATTAATCAAACTTCGTCAAATTTACAGGGAAGTTGCCGTAATACCAGCCGATGGTGTCTGCAAAATTACATGGAAAACAGTTGAAAAGTGACGTCTGAATTGACGTTTAAATGAATAACTCTTAATAATACTCAATCAAATTTCACAACAATCTCTTTAATAATTTTTGCAGTAAAAAATCAAACTTCGCAAAGTTTAAATTAATCAAACTTCGCCAAATTTACAGGGAAGTTGCCGTAATAACAGCCGATGTTGCCTGCAAAACTACATGGAAAACGGTTGAGAATTGACGTCTGAATTGACGTCTAAATGAATAACTTTTAATAATACTCAATCAAATTTCACACCAATCTCATTAATAACTTTTGCAGTAATTAATCAAACTTCGCCAAATTTACAGGGAAGTTGCCGTAATAACAGCCAATGTTGCCTGCAAAACTACATCGAAAACGATTGAGAATTGACGTCTGAATTGACGTCTAAATGAATAACTTTTAATAATAGTCAATCAAATTTCACACCAAGCTCATTAATAATTTTTGCAGTAATTAATCAAACTTCGCCAAATTTACAGGAAAGTTGCTGTAATAACAGCCAATGTTGCCTGCAAAACTACATGGAAAACGGTTGAGAATTGACGTCTGAATTGAAGTCTAAATGAATAACTTTTAATAATAGTCAATCAAATTTTACACCAAGCTCATTAATAACTTCTGCAATAATTAATCAAACTTCGCCAAATTTACACGGAAGTTGCCGTAATACCTGCCGATGGTGCCTGCAAAACCACATCGAAAACGGTTGAGAATTGATGTCTGAATTGACGTCTAAATGAATAACTTTTAATAATACTCAATCAAATTTTAAACCAACCTCATTATTAACTTCTGCAGTAATTAATCAAACTTCGTCAAATTTACAGGGAAGTTGCCGTAATACCAGCCGATGGTGTCTGCAAAATTACATGGAAAACAGTTGAAAAGTGACGTCTGAATTGACGTTTAAATGAATAACTCTTAATAATACTCAATCAAATTTCACAACAATCTCTTTAATAATTTTTGCAGTAAAAAATCAAACTTCGCAAAGTTTAAATTAATCAAACTTCGCCAAATTTACAGGGAAGTTGCCGTAATAACAGCCGATGTTGCCTGCAAAACTACATGGAAAACGGTTGAGAATTGACGTCTGAATTGACGTCTAAATGAATAACTTTTAATAATACTCAATCAAATTTCACACCAATCTCATTAATAACTTTTGCAGTAATTAATCAAACTTCGCCAAATTTACAGGGAAGTTGCCGTAATAACAGCCAATGTTGCCTGCAAAACTACATGGAAAACGATTGAGAATTGACGTCTGAATTGACGTCTAAATGAATAACTTTTAATAATAGTCAATCAAATTTCACACCAAGCTCATTAATAATTTTTGCAGTAATTAATCAAACTTCGCCAAATTTACAGGGAAGTTGCCGTAATACCAGCCGATGGTGCCTGCAAAACTACATGGAAAACAGTTAAGAATTGACGTCTGAATTGAGGTCTAAATGAATAACTTTTAATAATACTCAATCAAATTTTACACCAATCTCATTAATAACTTATGCAGTAATTAATCAAACTTCGCCAAATTTACAGGGAAATTGCGGTAATAACAGCCAATGTTGCCTGCAAAACTACATGGAAAACGGTTGAGAATTGACGTCTGAATTGAAGTCTAAATGAATAACTTTTAATAATAGTCAATCAAATTTTACACCAAGCTCATTATTAACTTCTGCAGTAATTAATCAGACTTCGTCAAATTTACAAGGAAGTTGCCGTAATACCAGCCGATGGTGTCTGCAAAATTACATGGAAAACAGTTGAAAAGTGACGTCTGAATTGACGTTTAAATGAATAACTTTTAATACTACTCAATCAAATTTCACAACAATCTCTTTAATAATTTTTGCAGTAAAAAATCAAACTTCGCAAAGTTTAATTTAATCAAACTTCGCCAAATTTACAGGGAAGTTGCCGTAATAGCAGCCGATGTTGCCTGCAAAACTACATGGAAAACAGTTGAGAATTAACGTCTGTATTGACGTCTAAATGAATAACTTTTAATAATACTCAATCATATTTCACACCAATCTCATTTATAACTTTTGCAGTAATTAATCAAACTTCGCAAAATTTACAGGGAAGTTGCCGTAATAACAGCCGATGTTGCCTGCAAAACTAGATGGAAAATGGTTGAGAATTGACGTCTGAATTGACGTCTAAATGAATAACTTTTAATAATAGTCAATCAAATTTTACACCAAGCTCATTAATAACTTCTGCAATAATTAATCAAACTTCGCCAAATTTACACGGAAGTTGCCGTAATACCAGCCGATGGTGCCTGCAAAACTACATCGAAAACGGTTGAGAATTGACGTCTGAATTGACGTCTAAATGAATAACTTTTAATAATACTCAATCAAATTTCAAACCAACCTCATTATTAGCTTCTGCAGTAATTAATCAAACTTCGTCAAATTTACAGGGAATTTGCCGTAATACCAGCCGATGGTGTCTGCAAAATTACATGGAAAACAGTTGAAAAGTGACGTCTGAATTGACGTTTAAATGGATAACTTTTAATAATACTAAATACATTGAGTATTATATACATTGTACAATATACATTGAGTATAATATACAATACAATCTCTTTGATAATTTTTGCAGTAAAAAATCAAACTTCGCAAAGTTTAAATTAATCAAACTTCGCCAAATTTACAGGGAAGTTGCCGTAATAACAGCCGATGTTGGCTGCAAAACTACATGGAAAACAGTTGAGAATTGACGTCTGAATTGACGTCTAAATGAATAACTTTTAATAATACTCAATAAAATTTCACACCAATCTCATTAATAACTTTTGCAGTAATTAATCAAACTTCGCCAAATTTACAGGGAAGTTGCCGTAATAACAGCCAATCTTGCCTGCAAAACTACATGAAAAACGGTTGAGAATTGACGTCTGAATTGACGTCTAAATGAATAACTTTTAATAATAGTCAATCAAATTTCACACCAAGCTCATTAATAATTTTTGCAGTAATTAATCAAACTTCGTCAAATTTACAGGGAAGTTGCCGTAATACCAGCCGATGGTGTCTGCAAAATTACATGAAAAACAGTTGAGAAGTGACGTCTGAATTGACGTTTAAATGAATAACTTTTAATAATACTCAATCAAATTTCACAACAATCTCTTTAATAATTTTTGCAGTAATAAATCAAACTTCGCAAAGTTTACATTAATCAAACTTTGCCAAATTTACAGGGAAGTTGCCGTAATAACAGCCGATGTTGCCTGCAAAACTAGATGGAAAATGGTTGAGAATTGACGTCTGAATTGACGTCTAAATGAATAACTTTTAATAATAGTCAATCAATTTTTACACCAAGCTCATTAATAACTTCTGCAATAATTAATCATACTTCGCCAAATTTACACGGAAGTTGCCGTAATACCAGCCGATGGTGCCTGCAAAACTACATCGAAAACGGTTGAGAATTGACGTCTGAATTGACGTCTAAATGAATAACTTTTAATAATAGTCAATCAAATTTTACACCAAGCTCATTAATAACTTCTGCAATAATTAATCATACTTCGCCAAATTTACACGGAAGTTGCCGTAATACCAGCCGATTGTGTCTGCAAAATTACATGGAAAACAGTTGAGAAGTGACGTCTGAATTGACGTTTAAATGAATAACTTTTAAAATTACTCGATCAAATTTCACACCAATCTCAATAATAACTTTTGCAGTAATTAATCAAACTTCGCCAAATTTACAGGGAAGTTGCCGTAATAACAGCCAATGTTGCCTGCAAAACTACATGGAAAACGGTTGAGAATTGACGTCTGAATTGACGTCTAAATGAATAACTTTTAATAATAGTCAATCAAATTTCACACCAAGCTCATTAATAACTTCTGCAATAATTAATCGAACTTCGCCAAATATACACGGAAGTTCCGTAATACCAGCCGATGGTGCCTGCAAAACTACATCGAAAACGGTTGAGAATTGACGTCTGAATTGACGTCTAAATGAATAACTTTTAATAATACTCAATCAAATTTCAAACCAACCTCATTATTAACTTCTGCAGTAATTAATCAAACTTCGTCAAATTTACAGGGAAGTTGCCGTAATACCAGCCGATTGTGTCTGCAAAATTACATGGAAAACAGTTGAGAAGTGACGTCTGAATTGACGTTTAAATGAATAACTTTTAATAATACTCAATCAAATTTCACAACAACCTCTTTAATAATTTTTGCAGTAAAAAATCAAACTTCGCAAAGTTTAAATTAATCAAACTTCGCCAAATTTACAGGGAAGTTGTCGTAATAACAGCCGATGTTGCCTGCAAAACTACATGGAAAACAGTTGAGAATTGACGTCTGAATTGACGTCTAAATGAATAACTTTTAATAATACTCAATCAAATTTCACACCAATCTCATTAATAACTTTCGCAGTAATTAATCAAACTTCGCCAAATTTACAGGAAAGTTGCCGTAATACCAGCCGATGGTGCCTGCAAAACTACATGGAAAACAGTTAAGAATTGACGTCTGAATTGACGTCTAAATGAATAACTTTTAATAATACTCAATCAAATTTTACACAAATCTCATTAATAACTTATGCAGTAATTAATCAAACTTCGCCAAATTTACAGGTAAGTTGCCGTAATACCAGCCGATGGTGTCTGCAAAATTACATGAAAAACAGTTGAGAAGTGACGTCTGAATTGACGTTTAAATGAATAACTTTTAATAATACTCAATCAAATTTCACAACAATCTCTTTAATAATTTTTGCAGTAATAAATCAAACTTCGCAAAGTTTACATTAATCAAACTTTGCCAAATTTACAGGGAAGTTGCCGTAATAACAGCCGATGTTGCCTGCAAAACTAGATGGAAAATGGTTGAGAATTGACGTCTGAATTGAAGTCTAAATGAATAATTTTTAATAATAGTCAATCAAATTTTACACCAAGCTCATTAATAACTTCTGCAATAATTAATCATACTTCGCCAAATTTACACGGAAGTTGCCGTAATACCAGCCGATTGTGTCTGCAAAATTACATGGAAAACAGTTGAGAAGTGACGTCTGAATTGACGTTTAAATGAATAACTTTTAAAATTACTCGATCAAATTTCACACCAATCTCAATAATAACTTTTGCAGTAATTAATCAAACTTCGCCAAATTTACAGGGAAGTTGCCGTAATAACAGCCAATGTTGCCTGCAAAACTACATGGAAAACGGTTGAGAATTGACGTCTAAATTGAAGTCTAAATGAATAACTTGTAATAATAGTCAATCAAATTTTACACCAAGCTCATTAATAATTTCTGCAATGATTAATCAAACTTCGCCAAATTTACACGGAAGTTCCGTAATACCAGCCGATGGTGACTGCAAAACTACATCGAAAACGGTTGAGAATTGACGTCTGAATTGACGTCTAAATGAATAACTTTTAATAACACTCAATCAAATTTCAAGCCAACCTCATTATTAACTTCTGCAGTAATTAATCAAACTTCTTCAAATTTACAGGGAAGTTGCCGTAATACCAGCCGATTGTGTCTGCAAAATTACATGGAAAACAGTTGAGTAGTGACGTCTGAATTGACGTTTAAATGAATAACTTTTAATAATACTCAATCAAATTTCACAACAATCTCTTTAATAATTTTTGCAGTAAAAAATCAAACTTCGCAAAGTTTAAATTAATCAAACTTCGCCAAATTTACAGGGAAGTTGCCGTAATAACAGCCGATGTTGCCTGCAAAACTACATGGAAAACAGTTGAGAATTGACGTCTGAATTGACGTCTAAATGAATAACTTTTAATAATACTCAATCAAATTTCACACCAATCTCATTAATAACTTTCGCAGTAATTAATCAAACTTCGCCAAATTTACAGGGAAGTTGCCGTAATAACAGCCAATGTTGCCTGCAAAACTACATGGAAAATGGTTGAGAATTGACGTCTGAATTGACGTCTAAATGAATAACTTTTAATAATAGTCAATCAAATTTCACACCAAGCTCATTAATAATTTTTGCAGTAATTAATCAAACTTCGCCAAATTTACAGGGAAGTTGCCGTAATACCAGCCGATGGTGCCTGCAAAACTACATGGAAAACAGTTAAGAATTGACGTCTGAATTGACGTCTAAATGAATAACTTTTAATAATACTCAATCAAATTTTACACAAATCTCATTAATAACTTATGCAGTAATTAATCAAACTTCGCCAAATTTACAGGTAAGTTGCCGTAATACCAGCCGATGGTGTCTGCAAAATTACATGAAAAACAGTTGAGAAGTGTCGTCTGAATTGACGTTTAAATGAATAACTTTTAATAATACTCAATAAAAATTTCACAATAATCTCTTTAATAATTTTTGCAGTAATAAATCAAACTTCACAAAGTTTACATTAATCAAACTTTGCCAAATTTACAGGGAAGTTGCCGTAATAACAGCCGATGTTGCCTGCAAAACTAGATGGAAAATGGTTGAGAATTGACGTCTGAATTGACGTCTAAATGAATAACTTTTAATAATAGTCAATCAAATTTTACACCAAGCTCATTAATAACTTCGGCAATAATTAATCATACTTCGCCAAATTTACAGGTAAGTTGCCGTAATACCAGCCGATGGTGTCTGCAAAATTACATGAAAAACAGTTGAGAAGTGTCGTCTGAATTGACGTTTAAATGAATAACTTTTAATAATACTCAATCAAATTTCACAACAATCTCTTTAATAATTTTTGCAGTAATAAATCAAACTTCGCAAAGTTTACATTAATCAAACTTTGCCAAATTTACAGGGAAGTTGCCGTAATAACAGCCGATGTTGCCTGCAAAACTAGATGGAAAATGGTTGAGAATTGACGTCTGAATTGAAGTCTAAATGAATAATTTTTAATAATAGTCAATCAAATTTTACACCAAGCTCATTAATAACTTCTGCAATAATTAATCATACTTCGCCAAATTTACACGGAAGTTGCCGTAATACCAGCCGATTGTGTCTGCAAAATTACATGGAAAACAGTTGAGAAGTGACGTCTGAATTGACGTTTAAATGAATAACTTTTAAAATTACTCGATCAAATTTCACACCAATCTCAATAATAACTTTTGCAGTAATTAATCAAACTTCGCCAAATTTACAGGGAAGTTGCCGTAATAACAGCCAATGTTGCCTGCAAAACTACATGGAAAACGGTTGAGAATTGACGTCTAAATTGAAGTCTAAATGAATAACTTGTAATAATAGTCAATCAAATTTTACACCAAGCTCATTAATAATTTCTGCAATGATTAATCAAACTTCGCCAAATTTACACGGAAGTTCCGTAATACCAGCCGATGGTGACTGCAAAACTACATCGAAAACGGTTGAGAATTGACGTCTGAATTGACGTCTAAATGAATAACTTTTAATAACACTCAATCAAATTTCAAGCCAACCTCATTATTAACTTCTGCAGTAATTAATCAAACTTCTTCAAATTTACAGGGAAGTTGCCGTAATACCAGCCGATTGTGTCTGCAAAATTACATGGAAAACAGTTGAGTAGTGACGTCTGAATTGACGTTTAAATGAATAACTTTTAATAATACTCAATCAAATTTCACAACAATCTCTTTAATAATTTTTGCAGTAAAAAATCAAACTTCGCAAAGTTTAAATTAATCAAACTTCGCCAAATTTACAGGGAAGTTGCCGTAATAACAGCCGATGTTGCCTGCAAAACTACATGGAAAACAGTTGAGAATTGACGTCTGAATTGACGTCTAAATGAATAACTTTTAATAATACTCAATCAAATTTCACACCAATCTCATTAATAACTTTCGCAGTAATTAATCAAACTTCGCCAAATTTACAGGGAAGTTGCCGTAATAACAGCCAATGTTGCCTGCAAAACTACATGGAAAATGGTTGAGAATTGACGTCTGAATTGACGTCTAAATGAATAACTTTTAATAATAGTCAATCAAATTTCACACCAAGCTCATTAATAATTTTTGCAGTAATTAATCAAACTTCGCCAAATTTACAGGGAAGTTGCCGTAATACCAGCCGATGGTGCCTGCAAAACTACATGGAAAACAGTTAAGAATTGACGTCTGAATTGACGTCTAAATGAATAACTTTTAATAATACTCAATCAAATTTTACACAAATCTCATTAATAACTTATGCAGTAATTAATCAAACTTCGCCAAATATACAGGTAAGTTGCCGTAATACCAGCCGATGGTGTCTGCAAAATTACATGAAAAACAGTTGAGAAGTGTCGTCTGAATTGACGTTTAAATGAATAACTTTTAATAATACTCAATAAAAATTTCACAATAATCTCTTTAATAATTTTTGCAGTAATAAATCAAACTTCACAAAGTTTACATTAATCAAACTTTGCCAAATTTACAGGGAAGTTGCCGTAATAACAGCCGATGTTGCCTGCAAAACTAGATGGAAAATGGTTGAGAATTGACGTCTGAATTGACGTCTAAATGAATAACTTTTAATAATAGTCAATCAAATTTTACACCAAGCTCATTAATAACTTCGGCAATAATTAATCATACTTCGCCAAATTTACAGGTAAGTTGCCGTAATACCAGCCGATGGTGTCTGCAAAATTACATGAAAAACAGTTGAGAAGTGTCGTCTGAATTGACGTTTAAATGAATAACTTTTAATAATACTCAATAAAAATTTCACAACAATCTCTTTAATAATTTTTGCAGTAAAAAATCGAACTTCGCAAAGTTTCAATTAATCAAACTTCGCCAAATTTACAGGGAAGTTGCCGCAATAACAGCTGATGTTGCCTGCAAAACTACATGGAAAACGGTTGCGAATTGACGTCTGAATTGACATCTAAATGAATAACTTTTAATAATACTCAGTCAAATTTCACACCAATCTCATTAATAACTTTTGCAGTGATTAATCAAACTTCGCCAAATTTACAGGGAAGTTGCCGTAATAACAGCCAATGTTGCCTGCAAAACTACATGAAAAACGGTTGAGAATTGACGTCTGAATTGACGTCTAAATGAATAACTTTTAATAATAGTCAATCAAATTTCACACCAAGCTCATTAATAATTTTTGCAGTAATTAATCAAACTCCGCCAAATTTACAGGGAAGTCGCCGTAATAACAGCCAATGTTGCCTGCAAAACTACATGGGAAACAGTTGAGAATTGACATCTGAATTGACGTCAAAATGAATAACTTTTAATAATAGTCAATCAAATTTTACACCAAGCTCATTAATAACTTCTGCAATAATTAATCAAACTTCGCCAAATTTACACAGAAGTTCCGTAATACCAGCCGATGGTGCCTGCAAAACTACATCGAAAACGGTTGAGAATTAACGTCTGAATTGACGTCTAAATGAATAACTTTTAATAATACTCAATCAAATTTCAAGCCAACCTCATTATTAACTTCTGCAGTAATTAATCAAACTTCGTCAAATTTACAGGGAAGTTGCCGTAATACCAGCCGATTGTGTCTGCAAAATTACATGGAAAACGGTTGAGAATTGACGTCTGAATTGACGTCTAAATGAATAACTTTTAATAATACTCAATCAAATTTCACACCAATCTCAATAATAACTTTTGCAGTAATTAATCAAACTTCGCCAAATTTACACGGAAGTTTCGTAATACCAGCCGATGGTGCCTGCAAAACTACATCAAAAACTTTTGAGAATTGACGTCTGAATTGACGTCTAAATGAATAACTTTTAATAATAGTCAATCAAATTTTACACCAAGCTCATTAATAACTTCTGCAATAATTAATCAAACTTCGCCAAATTTACACGGAAGTTTCGTAATACCAGCCGATGGTGCCTGCAAAACTACATCAAAAACGGTTGAGAATTGACGTCTGAATTGACGTCTAAATGAATAACTTTTAATAATACTCAATCAAATTTCAAACCAACCTCATTATTAACTTCTGCAGTAATTAATCAAACTTCGTCAAATTTACAGGGAAGTTGCCGTAATACCAGCCGATTGTGTCTGCAAAATTACATGGAAAACAGTTGAGAAGTGACGTCTGAATTGACGTTTAAATGAATAACTTTTAATAATACTCGATCAAATTTCACACCAATCTCAATAATAACTTTTGCAGTAATTAATCAAACTTCGCCAAATTTACAGGGAAGTTGCCGTAATAACAGCCAATGTTGCCTGCAAAACTACATGGAAAACGGTTGAGAATTGACGTCTGAATTGAAGTCTAAATGAATAACTTTTAATAATAGTCAATCAAATTTTACACCAAGCTCATTAATAACTTCTGCAATAATTAATCAAACTTCGCCAAATTTACACGGAAGTTCCGTAATACCAGCCGATGGTGCCTGCAAAACTACATCGAAAACGGTTGAGAATTGACGTCTGAATTGACGTCTAAATGAATAACTTTTAATAATACTCAATCAAATTTCAAGCCAACCTCATTATTAACTTCTGCAGTAATTAATCAAACTTCGTCAAATTTACAGGGAAGTTGCCGTAATACCAGCCGATTGTGTCTGCAAAATTACATGGAAAACAGTTGAGAAGTGACGTCTGAATTGAAGTTTAAATGAATAACTTTTAATAATACTCAATCAAATTTCTCAACAATCTCTTTAATAATTTTTGCAGTAAAAAATCAAACTTCGCAAAGTTTAAATTAATCAAACTTCGCTAAATTTACAGGGAAGTTGCCGTAATAACAGCCGATGTTGCCTGCAAAACTACATGGAAAACAGTTGAGAATTGACGTCTGAATTGACGTCTAAATGAATAACTTTTAATAATACTTAATCAAATTTCACACCAATCTCATTAATAACTTTTGCAGTAATTAATCA
Organism: Flabesymbios commensalis; assembly: GCA_964017125.1. Classification (NCBI taxonomy): domain Eukaryota; kingdom Metazoa; phylum Annelida; class Polychaeta; order Terebellida; family Flabelligeridae; genus Flabesymbios; species Flabesymbios commensalis. The sequence goes on from CAXHKU010000647.1 coordinate 39,234, forward strand.
AACTTCGCCAAATTTACAGAGAAGTTGCCGTAATAACAGCCAATGTTTCCTGCAAAACTACATGGAAAACGGTTGAGAATTGACGTTTGAATTGACGTCTAAATGAATAACTTTTAATAATAGTCAATCAAATTTCACACCAAGCTCATTAATAATTTTTGCAGTAATTAATCAAACTTCGCCAAATTGACAGGGAAGTTGCCGTAATGTAATACCAGCCGATGGTGCCTGCAAAACTACATCGAAAACGGTTGAGAATTAACGTCTGAATTGACGTCTAAATGAATAACTTTTAATAATACTCAATCAAATTTCAAGCCAACCTCATTATTAACTTCTGCAGTAATTAATCAAACTTCGCCAAATTTACAGGGAAGTTGCCGCAATAACAGCTGATGGTGCCTGCAAAACTACATCGAAAACGGTTGAGAATTAACGTCTGAATTGACGTCTAAATGAATAACTTTTAATAATACTCAATCAAATTTCAAGCCAAACTCATTATTAACTTCTGCAGTAATTAATCAAACTTCGTCAAATTTACAGGGAAGTTGCCGTAGTACCAGCCGATTGTGTCTGCAAAATTACATGGAAAAACGGTTGAGAATTCACGTCTGAATTGACGTCTAAATGAATAACTTTTAATAATACTCAATCAAATTTCACACCAATCTCAATAATAACTTTTGCAGTAGTTAATCAAACTTCGCCAAATTTACAGGGAAGTTGCCGTAATAACAGCCAATGTTGCCTGCAAAACTACATGGAAAACGGTTGAGAATTGACATCTGAATTGACGTCTAAATGAATAAACTTTTAATAATAGTCAATCAAATTTTACACCAAGCTCATTAATAACTTCTGCAATAATTAATCAAACTTCGCCAAATTTACACGGAAGTTCCGTAATACCAGCCGATGGTGCCTGCAAAACTACATCGAAAACGGTTGAGAATTGACGTCTGAATTGACGTCTAAATGAATAACTTTTAATAATACTCAATCAAATTTCAAACCAACCTCATTATTAACTTCTGCAGTAATTAATCAAACTTCGTCAAATTTACAGGGAAGTTGCCGTAATACCAGCCGATGGTGTCTGCGAAATTGCATGGAAAACAGTTGAGAAGTGACGTCTGAATTGACGTTTAAATGAATAACTTTTAATAATACTCAATCAAATGTCACAACAATCTCTTTAATAATTTTTGCAGTAAAAAATCAAACTTTGCAAAGTTTAAATTAATCAAACTTCGCCAAATTTACAGGGAAGTTGCCGTAATAACAGCCGATGTTGCCTGCAAAACTAGATAGAAAACGGTTGAGAATTGAAGTCTGAATTGACGTCTAAATGAATAACTTTTAATAATACTCAATCAAATTTCACACCAATCTCATTGATAACTTTTGCAGTAATTAACCAAACTTCGCCAAATTTACAGGGAAGTTGCCGTAATAACAGCCAATGTTGCCTGCAAAACTACATGGAAAACGGTTGAGAATTGACGTCTGAATTGACGTCTAAGTGAATAACTTTCAATAATACTCAATCAAATTTCACACCAATCTCATTAATAACTTTTGCAGTAATTAATCAAACTTTGCAAATTTACAGGGAAGCTGCCGTAATAACAGCCAATGTTGCCTGCAAAACTACATGGAAAACGGTTGAGAATTGACGTCTGAATTGACGTCTAAATGAATAACTTTTAATAATAGTCAATCAAATTTTACACCAAGCTCATTAATAACTTCTGCAATAATTAATCATACTTCGCCAAATTTACACGGAAGTTGCCGTAATACCAGCCGATGGTGCCTGCAAAACTACATCGAAAACGGTTGAGAATTGACGTCTGAATTGACGTCTAAATGAATAACTTTTAATAATACTCAATCAAATTTCAAACCAACCTCATTATTAACTTCTGCAGTAATTAATCAAACTTCTTCAAATTTACAAGGAAGTTGCCGTAATACCAGCCGATGGTGTCTGCAAAATTACATGGAAAACAGTTGAGAAGTGACGTCTGAATTGACGTTTAAATGAATACCTTTTAATAATACTCAATCAAATTTCACAACAATCTCTTTAATAATTTTTGCAGTAAAAAATCATTCTTCGCAAAGTTTAAAATAATCAAACTTCGCCAAATTTACAGGGAGTTGCCGTAATACCAGCCGATGGTGCCTGCAAAACTACATCAAAAACTTTTGAGAATTGACGTCTGAATTGACGTCTAAATGAATAACTTTTAATAGTAGTCAATCAAATTTTACACCAAGCTCATTAATAACTTCTGAAATAATTAATCAAACTTCGCCAAATTTACACGGAAGTTGCCGTAATAACAGCCGATGGTGCCTGCAAAACTACATGGGAAACAGTTAAGAATTGACGTCTGAATTGACGTCTAAATAAATAACTTTTAATAATACTCAGTCAAATTTCACACCAATCTCATTAATAACTTTTGCAGTAATTAATAAAACTTTGCCAAATTTACAGGGAAGTTGCCGTAATAACAGCCGATGGTGTCTGCAAAATTACATGAAAAACAGTTGAGAAGTGACGTCTGAATTGACGTTTAAATGAATAACTTTTAATAATACTCAATCAAATTTCACAACAATCTCTTTAATAATTTTTGCAGTAATAAATCAAACTTCGCAAAGTTTACATTAATCAAACTTCGCCAAATTTACAGAGAAGTTGCCGTAATAACAGCCGATGTTGCCTGCAAAACTAGATGAAAAACGGTTGAGAATTGACGTCTGAATTGACGTCTAAATGAGTAACTTTTAATAATACTCAATCAAATTTCACACCAATCTCATTAATAACTTTTGCAGTAAATAATCACACTTCGTCAAATTTACAGGGCAGTTGCCGTAATACTAGCTGATGGCGCCTAAAAAATTACATGGAAAACGGTTGAGAATTGACGTCTGAATTGACGTCTAAATGAATAACTTTTAATAATACTTAATCAAATTTCACACCAATCTCATTAATAACTTTTGCAGTAATTAATCAAACTTCGCCAAATTTACAGGGAAGTTGCCGTAATAACAGCCAATGTTGCCTGCAAAACTACATGGAAAACGGTTGAGAATTGACGTCTGAATTGACGTCTAAATGAATAACTTTTAATAATAGTCAATCAAATTTCACACCAAGCTCATTAATAACTTCTGCAATAATTAATCGAACTTCGCCAAATTTACACGGAAGTTGCCGTAATACCAGCCGATGGTGCATGCAAAACTACATCGAAAACGGTTGAGAATTGACCTCTGAATTGACGTCTAAATGAATAACTTTTAATAATACTCAATCAAATTTCACACCAATCTCATTAATAACTTTCGCAGTAATTAATCAAACTTCGCCAAATTTACAGGGAAGTTGCCGTAATAACAGCCAATGTTGCCTGCAAAACTACATGGAAAATGGTTGAGAATTGACGTCTGAATTGACGTCTAAATGAATAACTTTTAATAATAGTCAATCAAATTTCACACCAAGCTCATTAATAATTTTTGCAGTAATTAATCAAACTTCGCCAAATTTACAGGGAAGTTGCCGTAATACCAGCCGATGGTGCCTGCAAAACTACATGGAAAAACAGTTAAGAATTGACGTCTGAATTGACGTCTAAATGAATAACTTTTAATAATACTCAATCAAATTTTACACAAATCTCATTAATAACTTATGCAGTAATTAATCAAACTTCGCCAAATTTACAGGTAAGTTGCCGTAATACCAGCCGATGGTGTCTGCAAAATTACATGAAAAACAGTTGAGAAGTGTCGTCTGAATTGACGTTTAAATGAATAACTTTTAATAATACTCAATCAAATTTCACAATAATCTCTTTAATAATTTTTGCAGTAATAAATCAAACTTCACAAAGTTTACATTAATCAAACTTTGCCAAATTTACAGGGAAGTTGCCGTAATAACAGCCGATGTTGCCTGCAAAAATAGATGGAAAATGGTTGAGAATTGACGTCTGAATTGACGTCTAAATGAATAACTTTTAATAATAGTCAATCAAATTTTACACCAAGCTCATTAATAACTTCGGCAATAATTAATCATACTTCGCCAAATTTACACGGAAGTTGCTGTAATACCAGCTGATGGTGCCTGCAAAACTACATCGAAAACGGTTGAGAATTGACGTCTGAATTGACGTCTAAATGAATAACTTTTAACAATACTCAATCAAATTTCAAACCAACCTCATTATTAACTTCTGCAGTAATTAATCAAACTTCGCCAAATTTACAGGGAAGTTGCCGTAATACCAGACGATGGTGTCTGCAAAATTACATGGAAAGCAGTTGAAAAGTGACGTCTGAATTAACGTTTAAATGAATAACTTTTAATAATACTCAATCAAATTTCACAACAATCTCTTTAATAATTTTTGCAGTAAAAAATCGAACTTCGCAAAGTTTAAATTAATCAAACTTCGCCAAATTTACAGGGAAGTTGCCGCAATAACAGCTGATGTTGCCTGCAAAACTACATGGAAAACGGTTGCGAATTGACGTCTGAATTGACATCTAAATGAATAACTTTTAATAATACTCAGTCAAATTTCACACCAATCTCATTAATAACTTTTGCAGTGATTAATCAAACTTCGCCAAATTTACAGGGAAGTTGCCGTAATAACAGCCAATGTTGCCTGCAAAACTACATGAAAAACGGTTGAGAATTGACGTCTGAATTGACGTCTAAATGAATAACTTTTAATAATAGTCAATCAAATTTCACACCAAGCTCATTAATAATTTTTGCAGTAATTAATCAAACTCCGCCAAATTTACAGGGAAGTCGCCGTAATAACAGCCAATGTTGCCTGCAAAACTACATGGAAAACAGTTGAGAATTGACATCTGAATTGACGTCAAAATGAATAACTTTTAATAATAGTCAATCAAATTTTACACCAAGCTCATTAATAACTTCTGCAATAATTAATCAAACTTCGCCAAATTTACACAGAAGTTCCGTAATACCAGCCGATGGTGCCTGCAAAACTACATCGAAAACGGTTGAGAATTAACGTCTGAATTGACGTCTAAATGAATAACTTTTAATAATACTCAATCAAATTTCAAGCCAACCTCATTATTAACTTCTGCAGTAATTAATCAAACTTCGTCAAATTTACAGGGAAGTTGCCGTAATACCAGCCGATTGTGTCTGCAAAATTACATGGAAAACGGTTGAGAATTGACGTCTGAATTGACGTCTAAATGAATAACTTTTAATAATACTCGATCAATTTTCACACCAATCTCAATAATAACTTTTGCAGTAATTAATCAAACTTCGCCAAATTTACAGGGAAGTTGCCGTAATAACAGCCAATGTTGCCTGCAAAACTACATGGAAAACGGTTGAGAATTGACGTCTGAATTGAAGTCTAAATGAATAACTTTTAATAATAGTCAATCAAATTTTACACCAAGCTCATTAATAACTTCTGCAATAATTAATCAAACTTCGCCAATTGACGTCTGAATTGACGTCTAAATGAATAACTTTTAATAATACTCAATCAAATTTCACACCAATCTCATTGATAACTTTTGCAGTAATTAACCAAACTTCGCCAAATTTACAGGGAAGTTGCCGTAATAACAGCCGATGTTGCCTGCAAAACTAGATAGAAAACGGTTGAGAATTGAAGTCTGAATTGACGTCTAAATGAATAACTTTTAATAATACTCAATCAAATTTCACACCAATCTCATTGATAACTTTTGCAGTAATTAACCAAACTTCGCCAAATTTACAGGGAAGTTGCCGTAATAACAGCCAATGTTGCCTGCAAAACTACATGGAAAACGGTTGAGAATTGACGTCTGAATTGACGTCTAAGTGAATAACTTTCAATAATACTCAATCAAATTTCACACCAATCTCATTAATAACTTTTGCAGTAATTAATCAAACTTTGCAAATTTACAGGGAAGCTGCCGTAATAACAGCCAATGTTGCCTGCAAAACTACATGGAAAACGGTTGAGAATTGACGTCTGAATTGACGTCTAAATGAATAACTTTTAATAATAGTCAATCAAATTTTACACCAAGCTCATTAATAACTTCTGCAATAATTAATCATACTTCGCCAAATTTACACGGAAGTTGCCGTAATACCAGCCGATGGTGCCTGCAAAACTACATCGAAAACGGTTGAGAATTGACGTCTGAATTGACGTCTAAATGAATAACTTTTAATAATACTCAATCAAATTTCAAACCAACCTCATTATTAACTTCTGCAGTAATTAATCAAACTTCTTCAAATTTACAAGGAAGTTGCCGTAATACCAGCCGATGGTGTCTGCAAAATTACATGGAAAACAGTTGAGAAGTGACGTCTGAATTGACGTTTAAATGAATACCTTTTAATAATACTCAATCAAATTTCACAACAATCTCTTTAATAATTTTTGCAGTAAAAAATCATTCTTCGCAAAGTTTAAAATAATCAAACTTCGCCAAATTTACAGGGAGTTGCCGTAATACCAGCCGATGGTGCCTGCAAAACTACATCAAAAACTTTTGAGAATTGACGTCTGAATTGACGTCTAAATGAATAACTTTTAATAGTAGTCAATCAAATTTTACACCAAGCTCATTAATAACTTCTGAAATAATTAATCAAACTTCGCCAAATTTACACGGAAGTTGCCGTAATAACAGCCGATGGTGCCTGCAAAACTACATGGGAAACAGTTAAGAATTGACGTCTGAATTGACGTCTAAATAAATAACTTTTAATAATACTCAGTCAAATTTCACACCAATCTCATTAATAACTTTTGCAGTAATTAATCAAACTTTGCCAAATTTACAGGGAAGTTGCCGTAATAACAGCCGATGGTGTCTGCAAAATTACATGAAAAACAGTTGAGAAGTGACGTCTGAATTGACGTTTAAATGAATAACTTTTAATAATACTCAATCAAATTTCACAACAATCTCTTTAATAATTTTTGCAGTAATAAATCAAACTTCGCAAAGTTTACATTAATCAAACTTCGCCAAATTTACAGAGAAGTTGCCGTAATAACAGCCGATGTTGCCTGCAAAACTAGATGAAAAACGGTTGAGAATTGACGTCTGAATTGACGTCTAAATGAGTAACTTTTAATAATACTCAATCAAATTTCACACCAATCTCATTAATAACTTTTGCAGTAAATAATCACACTTCGTCAAATTTACAGGGCAGTTGCCGTAATACTAGCTGATGGCGCCTAAAAAATTACATGGAAAACGGTTGAGAATTGACGTCTGAATTGACGTCTAAATGAATAACTTTTAATAATACTTAATCAAATTTCACACCAATCTCATTAATAACTTTTGCAGTAATTAATCAAACTTCGCCAAATTTACAGGGAAGTTGCCGTAATAACAGCCAATGTTGCCTGCAAAACTACATGGAAAACGGTTGAGAATTGACGTCTGAATTGACGTCTAAATGAATAACTTTTAATAATAGTCAATCAAATTTCACACCAAGCTCATTAATAACTTCTGCAATAATTAATCGAACTTCGCCAAATTTACACGGAAGTTGCCGTAATACCAGCCGATGGTGCATGCAAAACTACATCGAAAACGGTTGAGAATTGACCTCTGAATTGACGTCTAAATGAATAACTTTTAATAATACTCAATCAAATTTCACACCAATCTCATTAATAACTTTCGCAGTAATTAATCAAACTTCGCCAAATTTACAGGGAAGTTGCCGTAATAACAGCCAATGTTGCCTGCAAAACTACATGGAAAATGGTTGAGAATTGACGTCTGAATTGACGTCTAAATGAATAACTTTTAATAATAGTCAATCAAATTTCACACCAAGCTCATTAATAATTTTTGCAGTAATTAATCAAACTTCGCCAAATTTACAGGGAAGTTGCCGTAATACCAGCCGATGGTGCCTGCAAAACTACATGGAAAACAGTTAAGAATTGACGTCTGAATTGACGTCTAAATGAATAACTTTTAATAATACTCAATCAAATTTTACACAAATCTCATTAATAACTTATGCAGTAATTAATCAAACTTCGCCAAATTTACAGGTAAGTTGCCGTAATACCAGCCGATGGTGTCTGCAAAATTACATGAAAAACAGTTGAGAAGTGTCGTCTGAATTGACGTTTAAATGAATAACTTTTAATAATACTCAATCAAATTTCACAATAATCTCTTTAATAATTTTTGCAGTAATAAATCAAACTTCACAAAGTTTACATTAATCAAACTTTGCCAAATTTACAGGGAAGTTGCCGTAATAACAGCCGATGTTGCCTGCAAAACTAGATGGAAAATGGTTGAGAATTGACGTCTGAATTGACGTCTAAATGAATAACTTTTAATAATAGTCAATCAAATTTTACACCAAGCTCATTAATAACTTCGGCAATAATTAATCATACTTCGCCAAATTTACACGGAAGTTGCCGTAATACCAGCCGATGGTGCCTGCAAAACTACATCGAAAACGGTTGAGAATTGACGTCTGAATTGACGTCTAAATGAATAACTTTTAACAATACTCAATCAAATTTCAAACCAACCTCATTATTAACTTCTGCAGTAATTAATCAAACTTCGCCAAATTTACAGGGAAGTTGCCGTAATACCAGACGATGGTGTCTGCAAAATTACATGGAAAGCAGTTGAAAAGTGACGTCTGAATTAACGTTTAAATGAATAACTTTTAATAATACTCAATCAAATTTCACAACAATCTCTTTAATAATTTTTGCAGTAAAAAATCGAACTTCGCAAAGTTTAAATTAATCAAACTTCGCCAAATTTACAGGGAAGTTGCCGCAATAACAGCTGATGTTGCCTGCAAAACTACATGGAAAACGGTTGCGAATTGACGTCTGAATTGACATCTAAATGAATAACTTTTAATAATACTCAGTCAAATTTCACACCAATCTCATTAATAACTTTTGCAGTGATTAATCAAACTTCGCCAAATTTACAGGGAAGTTGCCGTAATAACAGCCAATGTTGCCTGCAAAACTACATGAAAAACGGTTGAGAATTGACGTCTGAATTGACGTCTAAATGAATAACTTTTAATAATAGTCAATCAAATTTCACACCAAGCTCATTAATAATTTTTGCAGTAATTAATCAAACTCCGCCAAATTTACAGGGAAGTCGCCGTAATAACAGCCAATGTTGCCTGCAAAACTACATGGAAAACAGTTGAGAATTGACATCTGAATTGACGTCAAAATGAATAACTTTTAATAATAGTCAATCAAATTTTACAACAAGCTCATTAATAACTTCTGCAATAATTAATCAAACTTCGCCAAATTTACACAGAAGTCCCGTAATACCAGCCGATGGTGCCTGCAAAACTACATCGAAAACGGTTGAGAATTAACGTCTGAATTGACGTCTAAATGAATAACTTTTAATAATACTCAATCAAATTTCAAGCCAACCTCATTATTAACTTCTGCAGTAATTAATCAAACTTCGTCAAATTTACAGGGAAGTTGCCGTAATACCAGCCGATTGTGTCTGCAAAATTACATGGAAAACGGTTGAGAATTGACGTCTGAATTGACGTCTAAATGAATAACTTTTAATAATACTCGATCAATTTTCACACCAATCTCAATAATAACTTTTGCAGTAATTAATCAAACTTCGCCAAATTTACAGGGAAGTTGCCGTAATAACAGCCAATGTTGCCTGCAAAACTACATGGAAAACGGTTGAGAATTGACGTCTGAATTGAAGTCTAAATGAATAACTTTTAAAAATAGTCAATCAAATTTTACACCAAGCTCATTAATAACTTCTGCAATAATTAATCAAACTTCGCGAATTGACGTCTGAATTGACGTCTAAATGAATAACTTTTAATAATACTCAATCAAATTTCACACCAATCTCAATAATAACTTTTGCAGTAATTAATCAAACTTCGCCAAATTTACACGGAAGTTTCGTAATACCAGCCGATGGTGCCTGCAAAACTACATCAAAAACTTTTGAGAATTGACGTCTGAATTGACGTCTAAATGAATAACTTTTAATAGTAGTCAATCAAATTTTACACCAAGCTCATTAATAACTTCTGCAATAATTAATCAAACTTCGCCAAATTTACACGGAAGTTTCGTAATACCAGCCGATGGTGCCTGCAAAACTACATCAAAAACGGTTGAGAATTGACGTCTGAATTGACGTCTAAATGAATAACTTTTAATAATACTCAATCAAATTTCAAACCAACCTCATTATTAACTTCTGCAGTAATTAATCAAACTTCGTCAAATTTACAGGGAAGTTGCCGTAATACCAGCCGATTGTGTCTGCAAAATTACATGGAAAACAGTTGACAAGTGACGTCTGAATTGACGTTTAAATGAATAACTTTTAATAATACTCGATCAAATTTCACACCAATCTCAATAATAACTTTTGCAGTAATTAATCAAACTTCGCCAAATTTACAGGGAAGTTGCCGTAATAACAGCCAATGTTGCCTGCAAAACTACATGGAAAACGGTTGAGAATTGACGTCTGAATTGAAGTCTAAATGAATAACTTTTAATAATAGTCAATCAAATTTTACACCAAGCTCATTAATAACTTCTGCAATAATTAATCAAACTTCGCCAAATTTACACGGAAGTTCCGTAATACCAGCCGATGGTGCCTGCAAAACTACATCGAAAACGGTTGAGAATTGACGTCTGAATTGACGTCTAAATGAATAACTTTTAATAATACTCAATCAAATTTCAAGCCAACCTCATTATTAACTTCTGCAGTAATTAATCAAACTTCGTCAAATTTACAGGGAAGTTGCCGTAATACCAGCCGATTGTGTCTGCAAAATTACATGGAAAACAGTTGAGAAGTGACGTCTGAATTGAAGTTTAAATGAATAACTTTTAATAATACTCAATCAAATTTCACAACAATCTCTTTAATAATTTTTGCAGTAAAAAATCAAACTTCGCAAAGTTTAAATTAATCAAACTTCGCTAAATTTACAGGGAAGTTGCCGTAATAACAGCCGATGTTGCCTGCAAAACTACATGGAAAACAGTTGAGAATTGACGTCTGAATTGACGTCTAAATGAATAACTTTTAATAATACTTAATCAAATTTCACACCAATCTCATTAATAACTTTTGCAGTAATTAATCAAACTTCGCCAAATTTACAGGGAAGTTGCCGTAATAACAGCCAATGTTTCCTGCAAAACTACATGGAAAACGGTTGAGAATTGACGTTTGAATTGACGTCTAAATGAATAACTTTTAATAATAGTCAATCAAATTTCACACCAAGCTCATTAATAATTTTTGCAGTAATTAATCAAACTTCGCCAAATTGACAGGGAAGTTGCCGTAATACCAGCCGATGGTGCCTGCAAAACTACATCGAAAACGGTTGAGAATTAACGTCTGAATTGACGTCTAAATGAATAACATTTAATAATACTCAATCAAATTTCAAGCCAACCTCATTATTAACTTCTGCAGTAATTAATCAAACTTCGCCAAATTTACAGGGAAGTTGCCGCAATAACAGCTGATGGTGCCTGCAAAACTACATCGAAAACGGTTGAGAATTAACGTCTGAATTGACGTCTAAATGAATAACTTTTAATAATACTCAATCAAATTTCAAGCCAAACTCATTATTAACTTCTGCAGTAATTAATCAAACTTCGTCAAATTTACAGGGAAGTTGCCGTAATACCAGCCGATTGTGTCTGCAAAATTACATGGAAAACGGTTGAGAATTCACGTCTGAATTGACGTCTAAATGAATAACTTTTAATAATACTCAATCAAATTTCACACCAATCTCAATAATAACTTTTGCAGTAGTTAATCAAACTTCGCCAAATTTACAGGGAAGTTGCCGTAATAACAGCCAATGTTGCCTGCAAAACTACATGGAAAACGGTTGAGAATTGACATCTGAATTGACGTCTAAATGAATAACTTTTAATAATAGTCAATCAAATTTTACACCAAGCTCATTAATAACTTCTGCAATAATTAATCAAACTTCGCCAAATTTACACGGAAGTTCCGTAATACCAGACGATGGTGCCTGCAAAACTACATCGAAAACGGTTGAGAATTGACGTCTGAATTGACGTCTAAATGAATAACTTTTAATAATACTCAATCAAATTTCAAACCAACCTCATTATTAACTTCTGCAGTAATTAATCAAACTTCGTCAAATTTACAGGGAAGTTGCCGTAATACCAGCCGATGGTGTCTGCGAAATTGCATGGAAAACAGTTGAGAAGTGACGTCTGAAATGACGTTTAAATGAATAACTTTTAATAATACTCAATCAAATGTCACAACAATCTCTTTAATAATTTTTGCAGTAAAAAATCAAACTTTGCAAAGTTTAAATTAATCAAACTTCGCCAAATTTACAGGGAAGTTGCCGTAATAACAGCCGATGTTGCCTGCAAAACTAGATAGAAAACGGTTGAGAATTGAAGTCTGAATTGACGTCTAAATGAATAACTGTTAATAATACTCAATCAAATTTCACACCAATCTCATTGATAACTTTTGCAGTAATTAATCAAACTTCGCCAAATTTACAGGGAAGTTGCCGTAATAACAGCCAATGTTGCCTGCAAAACTACATGGAAAACGGTTGAGAATTGACGTCTGAATTGACGTCTAAGTGAATAACTTTCAATAATACTCAATCAATTTTCACACCAATCTCATTAATAACTTTTGCAGTAATTAATCAATCTTTGCAAATTTACAGGGAAGCTGCCGTAATAACAGCCAATGTTGCCTGCAAAACTACATGGAAAACGGTTGAGAATTGACGTCTGAATTGACGTTTAAATGAATAACTTTTAATAATAGTCAATCAAATTTTACACCAAGCTCATTAATAACTTCTGCAATAATTAATCATACTTCGCCAAATTTACACGGAAGTTGCCGTAATACCAGCCGATGGTGCCTGCAAAACTACATCGAAAACGGTTGAGAATTGACGTCTGAATTGACGTCTAAATGAATAACTTTTAATAATACTCAATCAAATTTCAAACCAACCTCATTATTAACTTCTGCAGTAATTAATCAAACTTCGTCATATTTACAAGGAAGTTGCCGTAATACCAGCCGATGGTGTCTGCAAAATTACATGGAAAACAGTTGAGAAGTGACGTCTGAATTGACGTTTAAATGAATACCTTTTAATAATACTCAATCAAATTTCACAACAATCTCTTTAATAATTTTTGCAGTAAAAAATCATTCTTCGCAAAGTTTAAATTAATCAAACTTCGCCAAATTTACAGGGAGTTGCCGTAATAACAGCCAATGTTGCCTGCAAAACTACATTGAAAACGGTTCAGAATTGACGTCTGAATTGACGTCTAAATGAATAACTTTTAATAATAGTCAATCAAATTTCACACCAATCTCATTAATAACTTTTGCAGTAATTAATAAAACTTCGCCAAATTTACAGGGAAGTCGCCGTAATAACAGGCGATGGTGCCTGCAAAACTACATGGGAAACAGTTAAGAATTGACGTCTGAATTGACGTCTAAATAAATAACTTTTAATAATACTCAGTCAAATTTCACACCAATCTCATTAATAACTTTTGCAGTAATTAATCAAACTTCGCCAAATTTACAGGGAAGTTGCCGTAATAACAGCCGATGGTGTCGGCAAAATTACATGAAAAACAGTTGAGAAGTGACGTCTGAATTGACGTTTAAATGAATAACTTTTAATAATACTCAATCAAATTTCACAACAATCTCTTTAATAATTTTTGCAGTAATAAATCAAACTTCGCAAAGTTTACATTAATCAAACTTCGCCAAATTTACAGAGAAGTTGCCGTATAACAGCCGATGTTGCCTGCAAAACTAGATGAAAAACGGTTGAGAATTGACGTCTGAATTGACGTCTAAATGAATAACTTTAATAATACTTAATCAAATTTCACACCAATCTCATTAATAACTTTTGCAGTAATTAATCAAACTTCGCCAAATTTACAGGGAAGTTGCCGTAATAACAGCCAATGTTGCCTGCAAAACTACATGGAAAACGGTTGAGAATTGACGTCTGAATTGACGTCTAAATGAATAACTTTTAATAATAGTCAATCAAATTTCACACCAAGCTCATTAATAACTTCTGCAATAATTAATCGAACTTCGCCAAATTTACACGGAAGTTGCCGTAATACCAGCCGATGGTGCATGCAAAACTACATCGAAAACGGTTGAGAATTGACCTCTGAATTGACGTCTAAATGAATAACTTTTAATAAAACTCAATCAAATTTCACACCAATCTCATTAATAACATTTGCAGTAATTAATCAAACTTCGCCAAATTTACAGGGAAGCTGCCGTAATAACAGCCAATGTTGCCTGCAAAACTACATGGAAAACGATTGAGAATTGACGTCTGAATTGACGTCTAAATGAATAACTTTTAATAATACTCAATCAAATTTCACACCAAGCTCATTAATAACTTCTGCACTAATTAATCGAACTTCGCCAAATTTACACGGAAGTTGCCGTAATACCAGCCGATGGTGCCTGCAAAACATCATCAAAAACGGTTGAGAATTGACGTCTGAATTGACGTCTAAATGGGTAACTTTTAATAATACTCAATCAAATTTCACACCAATCTCATTAATAACTTTTGCAGTAAATAATCACACTTCGCCAAATTTACAGGGCAGTTGCCGTAATACTAGCTGATGGCGCCTAAAAAATTACATGGAAAACGGTTGAGAATTGACGTCTGAATTGAGTCTAAATGAATAACTTTTAATAATACTTAATCAAATTTCACACCAATCTCATTAATAACTTTTGCAGTAATTAATCAAACTTCGCCAAATTTACAGGGAAGTTGCCGTAATAACAGCCAATGTTGCCTGCAAAACTACATGGAAAACGGTTGAGAATTGACGTCTGAATTGACGTCTAAATGAATAACTTTTAATAATAGTCAATCAAATTTCACACCAAGTTCATTAATAACTTCTGCAATAATTAATCGAACTTCGCCAAATTTACACGGAAGTTGCCGTAATACCAGCCGATGGTGCCTCCTGCAAAACTACATCGAAAACGGTTGAGAATTGACGTCTGAATTGACGTCTAAATGAATAACTTTTAATAAAACTCAATCAAATTTCACACCAATCTCATTAATAACTTTTGCAGTAATTAATCAAACTTCGCCAAATTTACAGGGAAGCTGCCGTAATAACAGCCAATGTTGCCTGCAAAACTACATGCAAAACGGTTGAGAATTGACGTCTGAATTGACGTCTAAATGAATAACTTTTAATAATACTCAATCAAATTTCACACCAAGTTCATTAATAACTTCTGCAATAATTAATCGACCTTCGCCAAATTTACACGGAAGTTGCCGTAATACCAGCCGATGGTGCCTGCAAAACTACATCGAAAACGGTTGAGAATTGACGTCTGAATTGACGTCTAAATGAATAACTTTTAATAATAGTCAATCAAATTTCACACCAAGCTCATTAATAACTTCTGCAATAATTAATCATACTTCGCCAAATTTACACAGAAGTTGCCGTAATACTAGCCGATGGTGCCTGCAAAACTACATCGAAAACGGTTGAGAATTGACGTCTGAATTGACGTCTAAATGAATAACTTTTAATAATACTCAATCAAATTTCACACCAATCTCATTAATAACTTTTGCAGTAATTAATCAAACTTCGCCAAAATTACAGGGAAGCTGCCGTAATAGCAGCCAATGTTGCCTGCAAAACTACATGTAAAACGGTTGAGAATTGACGTCTGAATTGACGTCTAAATGAATAACTTTTAATAAAAGTCAATCAAATTTCACACCAAGCTCATTATTAACTTCTGCAATAATTAATCAAACTTCGCCAAATTTACACGGAAGTTGCCGTAACACCAGCCGATGGTGCCTGCAAAAGTAAATCAAAAACGGTTGAGAATTGACGTCTGAATTGACGTCTAAATGAATAACTTTTAATAATACTCAATCAAATTTCAAACCAACCTCATTATTAACTTCTGTAGTAATTAATCAAACTTCGTCAAATTTACAGGGAAGTTGCCGTAATACCAGCCGATGGCCTCTGCAAAATTACATGGAAAACAGTTGAGAATTGACGTCTGAATTGACGTCTAAATGAATAACTTTTAATAATACTCAATCAAATTTCACACCAATCTCATTAATAACTTTTGCAGTAATTAATCAAACTTCGCCAAATTTACAGGGAAGCTGCCGTAATAACAGCCAATGTTGCCTGCAAAACTACATGGAAAACGGTTGAGAATTGACGTCTGAATTGACGTCTAAATAAATAACTTTTAATAATAGTCAATCAAATTTCACACCAAGCTCATTAATAACTTCTGCAATAATTAATCAAACTTCGCCAAATTTACACGGAAGTTGCCGTAATACCAGCCGATGGTGCCCGCAAAACTACATCGAAAACGGTTGAGAATTGACGTCTGAATTGACTTCTAAATGAATAACTTTTAATAATACTCAATCAAATTTCACACCAATCTCATTAATAACTTTTGCAGTAATTAATCAAACTTCGCCAAATTTACAGGGAAGTTGCCGTAATAACAGCCAATGTTGCCTGCAAAACTACATGGAAAACGGTTGAGAATTGACGTCTGAATTGACGTCTAAATGAATAACTTTTAATAATAGTCAATCAAATTTCACACCAAGTTCATCAATAACTTCTGCAATAATTAATCGAACTTCGCCAAATTTACACGGAAGTTGCCGTAATACCAGCCGATGGTGCCTGCATAACTACATCGAAAACGGTTGAGAATTGACGTCTGAATTGACGTCTAAATGAATAACTTTTAATAAAACTCAATCAAATTTCACACCAATCTCATTAATAACTTTTGCAGTAATTAATCAAACTTCGCCAAATTTACAGGGAAGCTGCCGTAATAACAGCCAATGTTGCCTGCAAAACTACATGGAAAACGGTTGAGAATTGACGTCTGAATTGACGTCTAAATGAATAACTTTTAATAATACTCAATCAAATTTCACACCAAGCTCATTAATAACTTCTGCAATAATTAATCGAACTTCGCCAAATTTACACAGAAGTTGCCGTAATACCAGCCGATGGTGCCTGCAAAACTACATCAAAAACGATCGAGAATTGACGTCTGAATTGACGTCTAAATGAATAACTTTTAATAATAGTCAATCAAATTTCACACCAAGCTCATTAATAACTTCTGCAATAATTAATCATACTTCGCCAAATTTACACAGAAGTTGCCGTAATACCAGCCGATGGTGCCTGCAAAACTACATCGAAAACGGTTGAGAATTGACGTCTGAATTGACGTCTAAATGAAACACTTTTAATAAAACTCAATCAAATTTCACACCAATCTCATTAATAACTTTTGCAGTAATTAATCAAACTTCGCCAAATTTACAGGGAAGCTGCCGTAATAACAGCCAATGTTGCTTGCAAAACTACATCAAAAACTGTTGAGAATTGACGTCTGAATTGACGTCTAAATGAATAACTTTAAATAATAGTCAATCAAATTTCACACCAAGCTCATTAATAACTTCTGCAATAATTAATCATACTTCGCCAAATTTACACAGAAGTTGCCGTAATACCAGCCGATGGTGCCTGCAAAACTACATCGAAAACGGTTGAGAATTGACGTCTGAATTGACGTCTAAATGAATAACTTTTAATAATACTCAATCAAATTTCACACCAATCTCATTAATAACTTTTGCAGTAATTAATCAAACCTCGCCAAATTTACAGGGAAGTTGCCGTAATAGCAGCCAATGTTGCTTGCAAAACTACATGGAAAACGGTTGAGAATTGACGTCTGAATTGACGTCTAAATGAATAACTTTTATTAATAGTCAATCAAATTTCACACCAAGTTCATTAATAACTTCTGCAATAATTAATCGAACTTCGCCAAATTTACACGGAAGTTGCCGTAATACCAGCCGATGGTGCCTGCAAAACTACATCGAAAACGGTTGAGAATTGACGTCTGAATTGACGTCTAAATGAATAACTTTTAATAAAACTCAATCAAATTTCACACCAATCTCATTAATAACTTTTGCAGTAATTAATCAAACTTCGCCAAATTTACAGGGAAGCTGCCGTAATAACAGCCAATGTTGCCTGCAAAACTACATGGAAAACGGTTGAGAATTGACGTCTGAATTGACGTCTAAATGAATAACTTTTAATAATACTCAATCAAATTTCACACCAAGCTCATTAATAACTTCTGCAATAATTAATCGAACTTCGCCAAATTTAAACGGAAGTTGCCGTAATACCAGCCGATGGTGCCTGCAAAACTACATCAAAAACGATCGAGAATTGACGTCTGAATTGACGTCTAAATGAATAACTTTTAATAATAGTCAATCAAATTTCACACCAAGCTCATTAATAACTTCTGCAATAATTAATCATACTTCGCCAAATTTACACAGAAGTTGCCGTAATACCAGCCGATGGTGCCTGCAAAACTACATCGAAAACGGTTGAGAATTGACGTCTGAATTGACGTCTAAATGAAACACTTTTAATAAAACTCAATCAAATTTCACACCAATCTCATTAATAACTTTTGCAGTAATTAATCAAACTTCGCCAAATTTACAGGGAAGCTGCCGTAATAACAGCCAATGTTGCCTGCAAAACTACATCAAAAACTGTTGAGAATTGACGTCTGAATTGACGTCTAAATGAATAACTTTAAATAATAGTCAATCAAATTTCACACCAAGCTCATTAATAACTTCTGCAATAATTAATCATACTTCGCCAAATTTACACAGAAGTTGCCGTAATACCAGCCGATGGTGCCTGCAAAACTACATCGAAAACGGTTGAGAATTGACGTCTGAATTGACGTCTAAATGAATAACTTTTAATAATACTCAATCAAATTTCACACCAATCTCATTAATAACTTTTGCAGTAATTAATCAAACTTCGCCAAAATTACAGGGAAGCTGCCGTAATAGCAGCCAATGTTGCCTGCAAAACTACATGTAAAACGGTTGAGAATTGACGTCTGAATTGACGTCTAAATGAATAACTTTTAATAAAAGTCAATCAAATTTTACACCAAGCTCATTAATAACTTCTGCAATAATTAATCAAACTTCGCCAAATTTACACGGAAGTTGCCGTAACACCAGCCGATGGTGCCTGCAAAAGTAGATCAAAAACGGTTGAGAATTGACGTCTGAATTGACGTCTAAATGAATAACTTTTAATAATACTCAATCAAATTTCAAACCAACCTCATTATTAACTTCTGCAGTAATTAATCAAACTTCGTCAAATTTACAGGGAAGTTGCCGTAATACCAGCCGATGGCCTCTGCAAAATTACATGGAAAACGGTTGAGAATTGACGTCTGAATTGACGTCTAAATGAATAACTTTTAATAATACTCAATCAAATTTCACACCAATCTCATTAATAACTTTTGCAGTAATTAATCAAACTTCGCCAAATTTACAGGGAAGCTGCCGTAATAACAGCCAATGTTGCCTGCAAAACTACATGGAAAACGGTTGAGAATTGACGTCTGAATTGACGTCTAAATAAATAACTTTTAATAATAGTCAATCAAATTTCACACCAAGCTCATTAATAACTTCTGCAATAATTAATCAAACTTCGCCAAATTTACACGGAAGTTGCCGTAATACCAGCCGATGGTGCCCGCAAAACTACATCGAAAACGGTTGAGAATTGACGTCTGAATTGACTTCTAAATGAATAACTTTTAATAATACTCAATCAAATTTCACACCAATCTCATTAATAACTTTTGCAGTAATTAATCAAACTTCGCCAAATTTACACGGAAGTTGCCGTAATACCAGCCGATGGTGCCTGCAAAACTACATCGAAAACGGTTGAGAATTGACGTCTGAATTGACGTCTAAATGAATAACTTTTAATAAAACTCAATCAAATTTCACACCAATCTCATTAATAACTTTTGTAGTAATTAATCAAACTTCGCCAAATTTACAGGGAAGCTGCCGTAATAACTGCCAATGTTGCCTGCAAAACTACATGGAAAACGGTTGAGAATTGACGTCTGAATTGACGTCTAAATGAATAACTTTTAATAATACTCAATCAAATTTCACACCAAGCTCATTAATAACTTCTGCAATAATTAATCGAACTTCGCCAAATTTACACGGAAGCTGCCGTAATAACAGCCAATGTTGCCTGCAAAACTACATGGAAAACGGTTGAGAATTGACGTCTGAATTGACGTCTAAATGAATAACTTTTAATAATACTCAATCAAATTTCACACCAAGCTCATTAATAACTTCTGCAATAATTAATCGAACTTCGCCAAATTTACACGGAAGTTGCCGTAATACCAGCCGATGGTGCCTGCAAAACTACATCAAAAACGGTTGAGAATTGACGTCTGAATTGACGTCTAAATGAATAACTTTTAATAATACTCAATCAAACTTCACACCAATCTCATTAATAACTTTTGCAGTAATTAATCAAACTTCGCCAAATTTACAGGGAAGTTGCCGTAATAACAGCCAATGTTGCCTGCAAAACTACATGGAAAACGGTTGAGAATTGACGTCTGAATTGACGTCTAAATGAATAACTTTTAATAATAGTCAATCAAATTTCACACCAAGTTCATCAATAACTTCTGCAATAATTAATCGAACTTCGCCAAATTTACACGGAAGTTGCCGTAATACCAGCCGATGGTGCCTGCAAAACTACATCGAAAACGGTTGAGAATTGACGTCTGAATTGACGTCTAAATGAATAACTTTTAATAAAACTCAATCAAATTTCACACCAATCTCATTAATAACTTTTGCAGTAATTAATCAAACTTCGCCAAATTTACAGGGAAGCTGCCGTAATAACAGCCAATGTTGCCTGCAAAACTACATGGAAAACGGTTGAGAATTGACGTCTGAATTGACGTCTAAATGAATAACTTTTAATAATACTCAATCAAATTTCACACCAAGCTCATTAATAACTTCTGCAATAATTAATCGAACTTCGCCAAATTTACACAGAAGTTGCCGTAATACCAGCCGATGGTGCCTGCAAAACTACATCAAAAACGATCGAGAATTGACGTCTGAATTGACGTCTAAATGAATAACTTTTAATAATAGTCAATCAAATTTCACACCAAGCTCATTAATAACTTCTGCAATAATTAATCGTACTTCGCCAAATTTACACAGAAGTTGCCGTAATACCAGCCGATGGTGCCTGCAAAACTACATCGAAAACGGTTGAGAATTGACGTCTGAATTGACGTCTAAATGAAACACTTTTAATAAAACTCAATCAAATTTCACACCAATCTCATTAATAACTTTTGCAGTAATTAATCAAACTTCGCCAAATTTACAGGGAAGCTGCCGTAATAACAGCCAATGTTGCTTGCAAAACTACATCAAAAACTGTTGAGAATTGACGTCTGAATTGACGTCTAAATGAATAACTTTAAATAATAGTCAATCAAATTTCACACCAAGCTCATTAATAACTTCTGCAATAATTAATCATACTTCGCCAAATTTACACAGAAGTTGCCGTAATACCAGCCGATGGTGCCTGCAAAACTACATCGAAAACGGTTGAGAATTGACGTCTGAATTGACGTCTAAATGAATAACTTTTAATAATACTCAATCAAATTTCACACCAATCTCATTAATAACTTTTGCAGTAATTAATCAAACCTCGCCAAATTTACAGGGAAGTTGCCGTAATAACAGCCAATGTTGCTTGCAAAACTACATGGAAAACGGTTGAGAATTGACGTCTGAATTGACGTCTAAATGAATAACTTTTAATAATAGTCAATCAAATTTCACACCAAGTTCATTAATAACTTCTGCAATAATTAATCGAACTTCGCCAAATTTACACGGAAGTTGCCGTAATACCAGCCGATGGTGCCTGCAAAACTACATCGAAAACGGTTGAGAATTGACGTCTGAATTGACGTCTAAATGAATAACTTTAATAAAACTCAATCAAATTTCACACCAATCTCATTAATAACTTTTGCAGTAATTAATCAAACTTCGCCAAATTTACAGGGAAGCTGCCGTAATAACAGCCAATGTTGCCTGCAAAACTACATGGAAAACGGTTGAGAATTGACGTCTGAATTGACGTCTAAATGAATAACTTTTAATAATACTCAATCAAATTTCACACCAAGCTCATTAATAACTTCTGCAATAATTAATCGAACTTCGCCAATTTAAACGGAAGTTGCCGTAATACCTGCCGATGGTGCCTGCAAAACTACATCAAAAACGATCGAGAATTGACGTCTGAATTGACGTCTAAATGAATAACTTTTAATAATAGTCAATCAAATTTCACACCAAGCTCATTAATAACTTCTGCAATAATTAATCATACTTCGCCAAATTTACACAGAAGTTGCCGTAATACCAGCCGATGGTGCCTGCAAAACTACATCGAAAACGGTTGAGAATTGACGTCTGAATTGACGTCTAAATGAAACACTTTTAATAAAACTCAATCAAATTTCACACCAATCTCATTAATAACTTTTGCAGTAATTAATCAAACTTCGCCAAATTTACAGGGAAGCTGCCGTAATAACAGCCAATGTTGCCTGCAAAACTACATCAAAAACTGTTGAGAATTGACGTCTGAATTGACGTCTAAATGAATAACTTTAAATAATAGTCAATCAAATTTCACACCAAGCTCATTAATAACTTCTGCAATAATTAATCATACTTCGCCAAATTTACACAGAAGTTGCCGTAATACCAGCCGATGGTGCCTGCAAAACTACATCGAAAACGGTTGAGAATTGACGTCTGAATTGACGTCTAAATGAATAACTTTTAATAATACTCAATCAAATTTCACACCAATCTCATTAATAACTTTTGCAGTAATTAATCAAACTTCGCCAAAATTACAGGGAAGCTGCCGTAATAGCAGCCAATGTTGCCTGCAAAACTACATGTAAAACGGTTGAGAATTGACGTCTGAATTGACGTCTAAATGAATAACTTTTAATAATAGTCAATCAAATTTCACACCAAGCTCATTAATAACTTCTGCAATAATTAATAATAATTCGCCAAATTTACACAGAAGTTGCCGTAATACCAGCCGATGGTGCCTGCAAAACTACATCGAAAACGGTTGAGAATTGACGTCTGAATTGACGTCTAAATGAAACACTTTTAATAAAACTCAATCAAATTTCACACCAATCTCATTAATAACTTTTGCAGTAATTAATCAAACTTCGCCAAATTTACAGGGAAGCTGCCGTAATAACAGCCAATGTTGCCTGCAAAACTACATGGAAAACGGTCGAGAATTGACGTCTGAATTGACGTCTAAATGAATAACTTTTAATAATACTCAATCAAATTTCACACCAAGCTCATTAATAACTTCTGCAATAATTAATCGAACTTCGCCAAATTTACACGGAAGTTGCCGTAATACCAGCCGATGGTGCCTGCAAAACTACATCAAAAACGTTTGAGAATTGACGTCTGAATTGACGTCTAAATGAATAACTTTTAATAATAGTCAATCAAATTTCACACCAAGCTCATTAATAACTTTTGAAATAATTAATCATACTTCGCCAAATTTACACAGAAGTTGCCGTAATACCAGCCGATGGTGCCTGCAAAACTACATCGAAAACAGTTGAGAATTGACGTCTGAATTGACGTCTAAATGAATAACTTTTAATAATACTCAATCAAATTTCACACCAATCTCATTAATAACTTTTGCAGTAATTAATCAAACTTCGCCAAATTTACAGGGAAGTTGCCGTAATAACAGCCAATGTTGCCTGCAAAACTACATGGAAAATGGTTGAGAATTGACGTCTGAATTGACGTCTAAATGAATAACTTTTAATAATACTCAATCAAATTTCACACCAAGCTCATTAATAACTTCTGCAATAATTAATCGAACTTCGCCAAATTTACACGGAAGTTGCCGTAATACCAGCCGATGGTGCCTGCAAAACTACATCAAAAACGGTTGAGAATTGACGTCTGAATTGACGTCTAAATGAGTAACTTTTAATAATACTCAATCAAATTTCACACCAATCTCATTAATAACTTTTGCAGTAATTAATCACACTTCGCCAAATTTACAGGGCAGTTGCCGTAATACTAGCTGATGGCGCCTAAAAAATTACATGGAAAACGGTTGAGAATTGACGTCTGAATTGACGTCTAAATGAAAAACTTTTAATAATACTTAATCAAATTTCACACCAATCTCATTAATAACTTTTGCAGTAATTAATCAAACTTCGCCAAATTTACAGGGAAGTTGCCGTAATAACAGCCAATGTTGCCTGCAAAACTACATGGAAAATGGTTGAGAATTGACGTCTGAATTGACGTCTAAATGAATAACTTTTAATAATAGTCAATCAAATTTCACACCAAGTTCATTAATAACTTCTGCAATAATTAATCGAACTTCGCCAAATTTACACGGAAGTTGCCGTAATACCAGCCGATGGTGACTGCAAAACTACATCAAAAACGGTTGAGAATTGACGTCTGAATTGACGTCTAAATGAATAACTTTTAATAATAGTCAATCAAATTTCACACCAAGCTCATTAATAACTTCTGCAATAATTAATCATACTTCGCCAAATTTACACAGAAGTTGCCGTAGTACCAGCCGATGGTGCCTGCAAAACTACATCGAAAACGGTTGAGAATTGACGTCTGAATTGACGTCTAAATGAATAACTTTTAATAATACTCAATCAAATTTCACACCAATCTCATTAATAACTTTTGCAGTAATTAATCAAACTTCGCCAAAATTACAGGGAAGCTGCCGTAATACCAGCCAATGTTGCCTGCAAAACTACATGGAAAACGGTTGAGAATTGACGTCTGAATTGACGTCTAAATGAGTAACTTTTAATAATACTCAATCAAATTTCACACCAATCTCATTAATAACTTTTGCAGTAATTAATCACACTTCGCCAAATTTACAGGGCAGTTGCCGTAATACTAGCTGATGGCGCCTAAAAAATTACATGGAAAACGGTTGAGAATTGACGTCTGAATTGACGTCTAAATGAAAAACTTTTAATAATACTTAATCAAATTTCACACCAATCTCATTAATAACTTTTGCAGTAATTAATCAAACTTCGCCAAATTTACAGCGAAGTTGCCGTAATAACAGCCAATGTTGCCTGCAAAACTACATGGAAAACGGTTGAGAATTGACGTCTGAATTGACGTCTAAATGAATAACTTTTAATAATACTCAATCAAATTTCACACCAAGCTCATTAATAACTTCTGCAATAATTAATCGAACTTCGCCAAATTTACACGGAAGTTGCCGTAATACCAGCCGATGGTGCCTGCAAAACTACATCAAAAACGGTTGAGAATTGACGTCTGAATTGACGTCTAAATGAATAACTTTTAATAATAGTCAATCAAATTTCACACCAAGCTCATTAATAACTTCTGCAATAATTAATCATACTTCGCCAAATTTACACAGAAGTTGCCGTAATACCAGCCGATGGTGCCTGCAAAACTACATCGAAAACGGTTGAGAATTGACGTCTGAATTGACGTCTAAATGAATAACTTTTAATAATAGTCAATCAAATTTCACACCAAGCTCAATAATAACTTCTGCAATAATTAATCATACTTCGCCAAATTTACACAGAAGTTGCCGTAATACCAGCCGATGGTGCCTGCAAAACTACATCGAAAACGGTTGAGAATTGACGTCTGAATTGACGTCTAAATGAATAACTTTTAATAATACTCAATCAAATTTCACACCAATCTCATTAATAACTTTTGCAGTAATTAATCAAACTTCGCCAAAATTACAGGGAAGCTGCCGTAATACCAGCCAATGTTGCCTGCAAAACTACATGGAAAACGGTTGAGAATTGACGTCTGAATTGACGTCTAAATGAGTAACTTTTAATAATACTCAATCAAATTTCACACCAATCTCATTAATAACTTTTGCAGTAATTAATCACACTTCGCCAAATTTACAGGGCAGTTGCCGTAATACTAGCTGATGGCGCCTAAAAAATTACATGGAAAACGGTTGAGAATTGACGTCTGAATTGACGTCTAAATGAAAAACTTTTAATAATACTTAATCAAATTTCACACCAATCTCATTAATAACTTTTGCAGTAATTAATCAAACTTCGCCAAATTTACAGGGAAGTTGCCGTAATAACAGCCAATGTTGCCTGCAAAACTACATGGAAAATGGTTGAGAATTGACGTCTGAATTGACGTCTAAATGAATAACTTTTAATAAAACTCAAT
Organism: Flabesymbios commensalis; assembly: GCA_964017125.1. NCBI lineage: Eukaryota > Metazoa > Annelida > Polychaeta > Terebellida > Flabelligeridae > Flabesymbios > Flabesymbios commensalis. The sequence goes on from CAXHKU010000647.1 coordinate 65,818, forward strand.
CAAATTTCACACCAATCTCATTAATAACTTTTGCAGTAATTAATCAAACTTCGCCAAATTTACAGGGAAGCTGCCGTAATAACTGCCAATGTTGCCTGCAAAACTACATGGAAAACGGTTGAGAATTGACGTCTGAATTGACGTCTAAATGAATAACTTTTAATAATACTCAATCAAATTTCACACCAAGCTCATTAATAACTTCTGCAATAATTAATCGAACTTCGCCAAATTTACACGGAAGCTGCCGTAATAACAGCCAATGTTGCCTGCAAAACTACATGGAAAACGGTTGAGAATTGACGTCTGAATTGACGTCTAAATGAATAACTTTTAATAATACTCAATCAAATTTCACACCAAGCTCATTAATAACTTCTGCAATAATTAATCGAACTTCGCCAAATTTACACGGAAGTTGCGTAATACCAGCCGATGGTGCCTGCAAAAAAACTACATCAAAAACGGTTGAGAATTGAGTCTGAATTGACGTCTAAATGAATAACTTTTAATAATAGTCAATCAAATTTCACACCAAGCTCATTAATAACTTTTGCAATAATTAATCATACTTCGCCAAATTTACACAGAAGTTGCCGTAATACCAGCCGATGGTGCCTGCAAAACTACATCGAAACGGTTGAGAATTGACGTCTGAATTGACGTCTAAATAAAACACTTTTAATAAAACTCAATCAAATTTCACACCAATCTCATTAATAACTTTTGCAGTAATTAATCAAACTTCGCCAAATTTACAGGGAAGCTGCCGTAATAACAGCCAATGTTGCATGCAAAACTACATGGAAAACGGTCGAGAATTGACGTCTGAATTGACGTCTAAATGAATAACTTTTAATAATACTCAATCAAATTTCACACCAAGCTCATTAATAACTTATGCAATAATTAATCGAACTTCGCCAAATTTACACGGAAGTTGCCGTAATACCAGCCGATGGTGCCTGCAAAACTACATCAAAAACGGTTGAGAATTGACGTCTGAATTGACGTCTAAATGAATAACTTTTAATAATAGTCAATCAAATTTCACACCAAGCTCATTAATAACTTTTGAAATAATTAATCATACTTCGCCAAATTTACACAGAAGTTGCCGTAATACCAGCCGATGGTGCCTGCAAAACTACATCGAAAACGGTTGAGAATTGACGTCTGAATTGACGTCTAAATGAATAACTTTTAATAATACTCAATCAAATTTCACACCAATCTCATTAATAACTTTTGCAGTAATTAATCAAACTTCGCCAAATTTACAGGGAAGTTGCCGTAATAACAGGCAATGTTGCCTGCAAAACTACATGGAAAATGGTTGAGAATTGACGTCTGAATTGACGTCTAAATGAATAACTTTTAATAATACTCAATCAAATTTCACACCAAGCTCATTAATAACTTCTGCAATAATTAATCGAACTTCGCCAAATTTACACGGAAGTTGCCGTAATACCAGCCGATGGTGCCTGCAAAACTACATCAAAAACGGTTGAGAATTGACGTCTGAATTGACGTCTAAATGAATAACTTTTAATAATACTCAATCAAATTTCACACCAATCTCATTAATAACTTTTGCATTAATTAATCACACTTCGCCAAATTTACAGGGCAGTTGCCGTAATACTAGCTGATGGCGCCTAAAAAATTACATGGAAAACGGTTGAGAATTGACGTCTGAATTGACGTCTAAATGAAAAACTTTTAATAATACTTAATCAAATTTCACACCAATCTCATTAATAACTTTTGCAGTAATTAATCAAACTTCGCCAAATTTACAGGGAAGTTGCCGTAATAACAGCCAATGTTGCCTGCAAAACTACATGGAAAATGGTTGAGAATTGACGTCTGAATTGACGTCTAAATGAATAACTTTTAATAATAGTCAATCAAATTTCACACCAAGTTCATTAATAACTTCTGCAATAATTAATCGAACTTCGCCAAATTTACACGGAAGTTGCCGTAATACCAGCCGATGGTGCCTGCAAAACTACATCGAAAACGGTTGAGAAATGACGTCTGAATTGACGTCTAAATGAATAACTTTTAATAAAACTCAATCAAAATTTCACACCAATCTCATTAATAACTTTTGCAGTAATTAATCAAACTTCGCCAAATTTACAGGGGAGCTGCCGTAATAACAGCCAATGTTGCCTGCAAAACTACCATGGAAAACGGTTGAGAATTGACGTCTGAATTGACGTCTAAATGAATAACTTTTAATAATACTCAATCAAATTTCACACCAAGCTCATTAATAACTTCTGCAATAATTAATCGAACTTCGCCAAATTTACACGGAAGTTGCCGTAATACCAGCCGATGGTGACTGCAAAACTACATCAAAAACGGTTGAGAATTGACGTCTGAATTGACGTCTAAATGAATAACTTTAAAAATAGTCAATCAAATTTCACACCAAGCTCATTAATAACTTCTGCAATAATTAATCATACTTCGCCAAATTTACACAGAAGTTGCCGTAATACCAGCCGATGGTGCCTGCAAAGCTACATCGAAAACGGTTGAGAATTGACGTCTGAATTGACGTCTAAATGAATAACTTTTAATAATACTCAATCAAATTTCACACCAATCTCATTAATAACTTTTGCAGTAATTAATCAAACTTCGCCAAAATTACAGGGAAGCTGCCGTAATACCAGCCAATGTTGCCTGCAAAACTACATGGAAAACGGTTGAGAATTGACGTCTGAATTGACGTCTAAATGAGTAACTTTTAATAATACTCAATCAAATTTCACACCAATCTCATTAATAACTTTTGCAGTAATTAATCACACTTCGCCAAATTTACAGGGCAGTTGCCGTAATACTAGCTGATGGCGCCTAAAAAATTACATGGAAAACGGTTGAGAATTGACGTCTGAATTGACGTCTAAATGAGTAACTTTTTATATACTCAATCAATTTTCACACCAATCTCATTAATAACTTTTGCAGTAATTAATCAAACTTCGCCAAATTTACAGGGAAGTTGCCGTAATAACAGCCAATGTTGCCTGCAAAACTACATGGAAAACGGTTGAGAATTGACGTCAGAATTGACGTCTAAATGAATAACTTTTAATAATAGTCAATCAAATTTCACACCAAGTTCATTAATAACTTCTGCAATAATTAATCGAACTTCGCCAAATTTACACGGAAGTTGCCGTAATACCAGCCGATGGTGCCTGCAAAAGTAGATCAAAAACGGTTGAGAATTGACGTCTGTATTGACGTCTAAATGAATAACTTTTAATAATAGTCAATCAAATTTCACACCAAGCTCATTAATAACTTTTGAAATAATTAATCATACTTCGCCAAAATTACAGGAAAGCTGCCGTAATAGCAGCCAATGTTGCCTGCAAAACTACATGTAAAACGGTTGAGAATTGACGTCTGAATTGACGTCTAAATGAATAACTTTTAATAATAGTCAATCAAATTTCACACCAAGCTCATTAATAACTTCTGCAATAATTAATCATACTTCGCCAAATTTACACAGAAGTTGCCGTAATACCAGCCGATGGTGCCTGCAAAACTACATCGAAAACGGTTGAGAATTGACGTCTGAATTGACGTCTAAATGAAAAACTTTTAATAATACTTAATCAAATTTCACACCAATCTCATTAATAACTTTTGCAGTAATTAATCAAACTTCGCCAAATTTACAGGGAAGTTGCCGTAATAACAGCCAATGTTGCCTGCAAAACTACATGGAAAATGGTTGAGAATTGACGTCTGAATTGACGTCTAAATGAATAACTTTTAATAAAACTCAATCAAATTTCACACCAATCTCATTAATAACTTTTGCAGTAATTAATCAAACTTCGCCAAATTTACAGGGAAGCTGCCGTAATAACAGCCAATGTTGCCTGCAAAACTACATGGAAAACGGTTGAGAATTGACGTCTGAATTGACGTCTAAATGAATAACTTTTAATAATACTCAATCAAATTTCACACCAAGCTCATTAATAACTTCTGCAATAATTAATCGAACTTCGCCAAATTTACACGGAAGTTGCCGTAATACCAGCCGATGGTGACTGCAAAACTACATCAAAAACGGTTGAGAATTAACGTCTGAATTGACGTCTAAATGAATAACTTTTAATAATAGTCAATCAAATTTCACACCAAGCTCATTAATAACTTCTGCAATAATTAATCATACTTCGCCAAATTTACACAGAAGTTGCCGTAATACCAGCCGATGGTGCCTGCAAAACTACATCGAAAACGGTTGAGAATTGACGTCTGAATTGACGTCTAAATGAATAACTTTTAATAATACTCAATCAAATTTCACACCAACCTCATTAATAACTTTTGCAGTAATTCATCAAACTTCGCCAAAATTACAGGGAAGCTGCCGTAATACCAGCCAATGTTGCCTGCAAAACTACATGTAAAACGGTTGAGAATTGACGTCTGAATTGACGTCTAAATGAGTAACTTTTTATAATACTCAATCAAATTTCACACCAATCTCATTAATAACTTTTGCAGTAATTAATCACACTTCGCCAAATTTACAGGGCAGTTGCCGTAATACTAGCTGATGGCGCCTAAAAAATTACATGGAAAACGGTTGAGAATTGACGTCTGAATTGACGTCTAAATGAATAACTTTTAATAATACTTAATCAAATTTCACACCAATCTCATTAATAACTTTTGCAGTAATTAATCAAACTTCGCCAAATTTACAGGGAAGTTGCCGTAATAACAGGCAATGTTGCCTGCAAAACTACATGGAAAACGGTTGAGAATTGACGTCAGAATTGACGTCTAAATGAATAGCTTTTAATAATAGTCAATCAAATTTCACACCAAGTTCATTAATAACTTCTGCAATAATTAATCGAACTTCGCCAAATTTACACGGAAGTTGCCGTAATACCAGCCGATGGTGCCTGCAAAACTACATCGAAAACGGTTGAGAATTGACGTCTGAATTGACGTCTAAATGAATAACTTTTAATAAAAGTCAATCAAATTTTACACCAAGCTCATTAATAACTTCTGCAATAATTAATCAAACTTCGCCAAATTTACACGGAAGTTGCCGTAACACCGGCCGATGGTGCCTGCAAAAGTAGATCAAAAACGGTTGAGAATTGACGTCTGTATTGACATCTAAATGAATAACTTTTAATAATAGTCAATCAAATTTCACACCAAGCTCATTAATAACTTTTGAAATAATTAATCATACTTCGCCAAAATTACAGGGAAGCTGCCGTAATAGCAGCCAATGTTGCCTGCAAAACTACATGTAAAACGGTTGAGAATTGACGTCTGAATTGACGTCTAAATGAATAACTTTTAATAATAGTCAATCAAATTTCACACCAAGCTCATTAATAACTTCTGCAATAATTAATCATACTTCGCCAAATTTACACAGAAGTTGCCGTAATACCAGCCGATGGTGCCTGCAAAACTACATCGAAAACGGTTGAGAATTGACGTCTGAATTGACGTCTAAATGAAAAACTTTTAATAATACTTAATCAAATTTCACACCAATCTCATTAATAACTTTTGCAGTAATTAATCAAACTTCGCCAAATTTACAGGGAAGTTGCCGTAATAACAGCCAATGATGCCTGCAAAACTACATGGAAAATGGTTGAGAATTGACGTCTGAATTGACGTCTAAATGAATAACTTTTAATAATAGTCAATCAAATTTCACACCAAGTTCATTAATAACTTCTGCAATAATTAATCGAACTTCGCCAAATTTACACAGAAGTTGCCGTAATACCAGCCGATGGTGCCTGCAAAACTACATCGAAAACGGTTGAGAATTGACGTCTGAATTGACGTCTAAATGAATAACTTTTAATAATACTCAATCAAATTTCACACCAACCTCATTAATAACTTTTGCAGTAATTCATCAAACTTCGCCAAAATTACAGGGAAGCTGCCGTAATACCAGCCAATGTTGCCTGCAAAACTACATGTAAAACGGTTGAGAATTGACGTCTGAATTGACGTCTAAATGAGTAACTTTTTATAATACTCAATCAAATTTCACACCAATCTCATTAATAACTTTTGCAGTAATTAATCACACTTCGCCAAATTTACAGGGAAGTTGCCGTAATACTAGCTGATGGCGCCTAAAAAATTACATGGAAAACGGTTGAGAATTGACGTCTGAATTGACGTCTAAATGAATAACTTTTAATAATACTTAATCAAATTTCACACCAATCTCATTAATAACTTTTGCAGTAATTAATCAAACTTCGCCAAATTTACAGGGAAGTTGCCGTAATAACAGGCAATGTTGCCTGCAAAACTACATGGAAAACGGTTGAGAATTGACGTCAGAATTGACGTCTAAATGAATAGCTTTTAATAATAGTCAATCAAATTTCACACCAAGTTCATTAATAACTTCTGCAATAATTAATCGAACTTCGCCAAATTTACACGGAAGTTGCCGTAATACCAGCCGATGGTGCCTGCAAAACTACATCGAAAACGGTTGAGAATTGACGTCTGAATTGACGTCTAAATGAATAACTTTTAATAAAAGTCAATCAAATTTTACACCAAGCTCATTAATAACTTCTGCAATAATTAATCATACTTCGCCAAAATTACAGGAAAGCTGCCGTAATAGCAGCCAATGTTGCCTGCAAAACTACATGTAAAACGGTTGAGAATTGACGTCTGAATTGACGTCTAAATGAATAACTTTTAATAATAGTCAATCAAATTTCACACCAAGCTCATTAATAACTTCTGCAATAATTAATCATACTTCGCCAAATTTACACAGAAGTTGCCGTAATACCAGCCGATGGTGCCTGCAAAACTACATCGAAAACGGTTGAGAATTGACGTCTGAATTGACGTCTAAATGAAAAACTTTTAATAATACTTAATCAAATTTCACACCAATCTCATTAATAACTTTTGCAGTAATTAATCAAACTTCGCCAAATTTACAGGGAAGTTGCCGTAATAACAGCCAATGTTGCCTGCAAAACTACATGGAAAATGGTTGAGAATTGACGTCTGAATTGACGTCTAAATGAATAACTTTTAATAAAACTCAATCAAATTTCACACCAATCTCATTAATAACTTTTGCAGTAATTAATCAAACTTCGCCAAATTTACAGGGAAGCTGCCGTAATAACAGCCAATGTTGCCTGCAAAACTACATGGAAAACGGTTGAGAATTGACGTCTGAATTGACGTCTAAATGAATAACTTTTAATAATACTCAATCAAATTTCACACCAAGCTCATTAATAACTTCTGCAATAATTAATCGAACTTCGCCAAATTTACACGGAAGTTGCCGTAATACCAGCCGATGGTGACTGCAAAACTACATCAAAAACGGTTGAGAATTGACGTCTGAATTGACGTCTAAATGAATAACTTTTAATAATAGTCAATCAAATTTCACACCAAGCTCATTAATAACTTCTGCAATAATTAATCATACTTCGCCAAATTTACACAGAAGTTGCCGTAATACCAGCCGATGGTGCCTGCAAAACTACATCGAAAACGGTTGAGAATTGACGTCTGAATTGACGTCTAAATGAATAACTTTTAATAATACTCAATCAAATTTCACACCAATCTCATTAATAACTTTTGCAGTAATTAATCAAACTTCGCCAAAATTACAGGGAAGCTGCCGTAATACCAGCCAATGTTGCCTGCAAAACTACATGTAAAACGGTTGAGAATTGACGTCTGAATTGACGTCTAAATGAGTAACTTTTTATAATACTCAATCAAATTTCACACCAATCTCATTAATAACTTTTGCAGTAATTAATCACACTTCGCCAAATTTACAGGGCAGTTGCCGTAATACTAGCTGATGGCGCCTTAAAAAATTACATGGAAAACGTTTGAGAATTGACGTCTGAATTGACGTCTAAATGAATAACTTTTAATAATACTTAATCAAATTTCACACCAATCTCATTAATAACTTTTGCAGTAATTAATCAAACTTCGCCAAATTTACAGGGAAGTTGCCGTAATAACAGGCAATGTTGCCTGCAAAACTACATGGAAAACGGTTGAGAATTGACGTCAGAATTGACGTCTAAATGAATAGCTTTTAATAATAGTCAATCAAATTTCACACCAAGTTCATTAATAACTTCTGCAATAATTAATCGAACTTCGCCAAATTTACACGGAAGTTGCCGTAATACCAGCCGATGGTGCCTGCAAAACTACATCGAAAACGGTTGAGAATTGACGTCTGAATTGACGTCTAAATGAATAACTTTTAATAAAAGTCAATCAAATTTTACACCAAGCTCATTAATAACTTCTGCAATAATTAATCAAACTTCGCCAAATTTACACGGAAGTTGCCGTAACACCAGCCGATGGTGCCTGCAAAAGTAGATCAAAAACGGTTGAGAATTGACGTCTGAATTGACGTCTAAATGAGTAACTTTTAATAATACTCAATCAAATTTCACACCAATCTCATTAATAACTTTTGCAGTAATTAATCACACTTCGCCAAATTTACAGGGCAGTTGCCGTAATACTAGCTGATGGCGCCTAAAAAATTACATGGAAAACGGTTGAGAATTGACGTCTGAATTGACGTCTAAATGAATAACTTTTAATAATACTTAATCAAATTTCACACCAATCTCATTAATAACTTTTGCAGTAATTAATCAAACTTCGCCAAATTTACAGGGAAGTTGCCGTAATAACAGGCAATGTTGCCTGCAAAACTACATGGAAAACGGTTGAGAATTGACGTCAGAATTGACGTCTAAATGAATAGCTTTTAATAATAGTCAATCAAATTTCACACCAAGTTCATTAATAACTTCTGCAATAATTAATCAAACTTCGCCAAATTTACACGGAAGTTGCCGTAATACCAGCCGATGGTGCCTGCAAAACTACATCGAAAACGGTTGAGAATTGACGTCTGAATTGACGTCTAAATGAATAACTTTTAATAAAAGTCAATCAAATTTTACACCAAGCTCATTAATAACTTCTGCAATAATTAATCATACTTCGCCAAAATTACAGGAAAGCTGCCGTAATAGCAGCCAATGTTGCCTGCAAAACTACATGTAAAACGGTTGAGAATTGACGTCTGAATTGACGTCTAAATGAATAACTTTTAATAATAGTCAATCAAATTTCACACCAAGCTCATTAATAACTTCTGCAATAATTAATCATACTTCGCCAAATTTACACAGAAGTTGCCGTAATACCAGCCGATGGTGCCTGCAAAACTACATCGAAAACGGTTGAGAATTGACGTCTGAATTGACGTCTAAATGAAAAACTTTTAATAATACTTAATCAAATTTCACACCAATCTCATTAATAACTTTTGCAGTAATTAATCAAACTTCGCCAAATTTACAGGGAAGTTGCCGTAATAACAGCCAATGTTGCCTGCAAAACTACATGGAAAATGGTTGAGAATTGACGTCTGAATTGACGTCTAAATGAATAACTTTTAATAAAACTCAATCAAATTTCACACCAATCTCATTAATAACTTTTGCAGTAATTAATCAAACTTCGCCAAATTTACAGGGAAGCTGCCGTAATAACAGCCAATGTTGCCTGCAAAACTACATGGAAAACGGTTGAGAATTGACGTCTGAATTGACGTCTAAATGAATAACTTTTAATAATACTCAATCAAATTTCACACCAAGCTCATTAATAACTTCTGCAATAATTAATCGAACTTCGCCAAATTTACACGGAAGTTGCCGTAATACCAGCCGATGGTGACTGCAAAACTACATCAAAAACGGTTGAGAATTGACGTCTGAATTGACGTCTAAATGAATAACTTTTAATAATAGTCAATCAAATTTCACACCAAGCTCATTAATAACTTCTGCAATAATTAATCATACTTCGCCAAATTTACACAGAAGTTGCCGTAATACCAGCCGATGGTGCCTGCAAAACTACATCGAAAACGGTTGAGAATTGACGTCTGAATTGACGTCTAAATGAATAACTTTTAATAATACTCAATCAAATTTCACACCAATCTCATTAATAACTTTTGCAGTAATTAATCAAACTTCGCCAAAATTACAGGGAAGCTGCCGTAATACCAGCCAATGTTGCCTGCAAAACTACATGTAAAACGGTTGAGAATTGACGTCTGAATTGACGTCTAGATGAGTAACTTTTTATAATACTCAATCAAATTTCACACCAATCTCATTAATAACTTTTGCAGTAATTAATCACACTTCGCCAAATTTACAGGGCAGTTGCCGTAATACTAGCTGATGGCGCCTTAAAAAATTACATGGAAAACGGTTGAGAATTGACGTCTGAATTGACGTCTAAATGAATAACTTTTAATAATACTTAATCAAATTTCACACCAATCTCATTAATAACTTTTGCAGTAATTAATCAAACTTCGCCAAATTTACAGGGAAGTTGCCGTAATAACAGGCAATGTTGCCTGCAAAACTACATGGAAAACGGTTGAGAATTGACGTCAGAATTGACGTCTAAATGAATAGCTTTTAATAATAGTCAATCAAATTTCACACCAAGTTCATTAATAACTTCTGCAATAATTAATCGAACTTCGCCAAATTTACACGGAAGTTGCCGTAATACCAGCCGATGGTGCCTGCAAAACTACATCGAAAACGGTTGAGAATTGACGTCTGAATTGACGTCTAAATGAATAACTTTTAATAAAAGTCAATCAAATTTTACACCAAGCTCATTAATAACTTCTGCAATAATTAATCAAACTTCGCCAAATTTACACGGAAGTTGCCGTAACACCAGCCGATGGTGCCTGCAAAAGTAGATCAAAAACGGTTGAGAATTGACGTCTGTATTGACATCTAAATGAATAACTTTTAATAATAGTCAATCAAATTTCACACCAAGCTCATTAATAACTTTTGAAATAATTAATCATACTTCGCCAAAATTACAGGGAAGCTGCCGTAATAGCAGCCAATGTTGCCTGCAAAACTACATGTAAAACGGTTGAGAATTGACGTCTGAATTGACGTCTAAATGAATAACTTTTAATAATAGTCAATCAAATTTCACACCAAGCTCATTAATAACTTCTGCAATAATTAATC
>CAXHKU010000648.1:0-59307 GCA_964017125.1 Flabesymbios commensalis
ATTCACAGGGAAGTTGCCGAAATAGCTGCCAATTTTTACCTACAAAACTACATGGAAAACGGTTGAGAATTGACGTCTGAATTGACGTCTAAATGAATAACTTTTAATAATGCTCAATCAAATTTCACACCAAGCCCATTAATAACTTTTGCAGTAATTAATCAAACTTTGCCAAATTTACAGGGATGTTGCCGTAATAACAATCGATGGTGCCTGCAAAACTACATGGAAAACAGTTTAGAATTGACGTCTGAATTGACGTCTAAATGAATAACTTTTGATGATACTCAATAAAATTTCACACCAAGCTCATTACTAACTTTTGCAGTAATTAATCAAACTTCGCCGATTTTACACGGAAGTTGTCGTAATACCAGCCGATGGTGTCTGCAAAACTACATAGAAAACGGTTGAGAATTGACGTCTGAATTGACGACTAAATGAATAACTTTTAATAATACTCAATCAAATTTCACACCAATCTCTTTAATAACTTTTGCAGTAATTAATCAAACTTCGCCAAATTTACATGGAAGTTGCCGAAATAACTGCTAATTTTTACCTACAAAACTACATGGGAAAACGGTTGAGAATTGACGTCTGAATTGACGTCTAAATGAATAACTTTTAATAATACTCAATCAAATTTCACACCAAGCCCATTAATAACTTTTGCAGTAATTAATCAAACTTTGCCAAATTTACAGGGATGTTGCCGTAATAACAATCGATGGTGCCTGCAAAACTACATGGAAAACAGTTTAGAATTGACGTCTGAATTGACGTCTAAATGAATAACTTTTAATAATACTCAATCAAATTTTACACCAATCTCTTTAATAACTTTTGCAGTAATTAATCAAACTTCGCCAAATTCACAGGGAAGTTGCCGAAATAACTGCCAATTTTTACCTACAAAACTACATGGAAAACGGTTGAGAATTGACGTCTGAATTGACGTCTAAATGAATAACTTTTAATAATACTCAATCAAATTTCACAACAAGCCCATTAATAACTTTTGCAGTAATTAATCAAACTTTGCCAAATTTACAGGGATGTTGCCGTAATAACAATCGATGGTGCCTGCAAAACTACATGGAAAACAGTTTAGAATTGACGTCTGAATTGACGTCTAAATGAATAACTTTTAATGATACTCAATAAAATTTCACACCAAGCTCATTACTAACTTTTGCAGTAATTAATCAAACTTCGCCGATTTTACACGGAAGTTGTCGTAATACCAGCCGATGGTGTCTGCAAAACTACATAGAAAACGGTTGAGAATTGACGTCTGAATTGACGACTAAATGAATAACTTTTAATAATACTCAATCAAATTTCACACCAATCTCTTTAATAACTTTTGCAGTAATTAATCAAACTTCGCCAAATTTACAGGGAAGTTGCCGAAATAACTGCCAATTTTTACCTACAAAACTACATGGAAAACGGTTGAGAATTGACGTCTGAATTGACGTCTAAATGAATAACTTTTAATAATACTCAATCAAATTTCACACCAAGCCCATTAATAACTTTTGCAGTAATTAATCAAACTTTGCCAAATTTACAGGGATGTTGCCGTAATAACAATCGATGGTGCCTGCAAAACTACATGGAAAACAGTTTAGAATTGACGTCTGAATTGACGTCTAAATGAATAACTTTTAATAATACTCAATCAAATTTCACACCAAGCTCATTACTAACTTTTGCAGTAATTAATCAAACTTCGCCGATTTTACACGGAAGTTGCCGTAATACCAGCCGATGGTGTCTGCAAAACTACATAGAAAACGGTTGAGAATTGACGTCTGAATTGACGTCTAAATGAATAACTTTTAATAATACTCAATCAAATTTCACACCAATCTCTTTAATAACTTTTGCAGTAATTAATCAAACTTCGCCAAATTTACAGGGAAGTTGCCGAAATAACAGCCATTTTTTACATACAAAACTACATGGAAAACGGTTGAGAATTGACGTCTGAATTGACGTCTAAATGAATAACTTTTAATAATACTCAATCAAATTTCACACCAAGCCCATTAATAACTTTTGCAGTAATTAATCAAACTTTGCCAAATTTACAGGGATGTTGCCGTAATAACAATCGATGGTGCCTGCAAAACTACATGGAAAACAGTTTAGAATTGACGTCTGAATTGACGTCTAAATGAATAACTTTTAATAATACTCAATCAAATTTCACACCAATATCATTAATAACTTTTGCAGTAATTAATCAAATTTTGCCAAATTTACAGGGAAGTTGCCGTAATAACAGCCAATGTTGCCTACAAAACTACATGGAAAACGGTTGAGAATTGACGTCTGAATTGACGTCTAAATGAATAACTTTTAATAATACTCAATCAAATTTCACACCAAGCCCATTAATAACTTTTGCAGTAATTAATCAAACTTTGCCAAATTTACAGGGATGTTGCCGTAATAACAATCGATGGTGCCTGCAAAACTACATGGAAAACAGTTTAGAATTGACGTCTGAATTGACGTCTAAATGAATAACTTTTAATAATACTCAATCAAATTTCACACCAAGCTCATTACTAACTTTTGCAGTAATTAAGCAAACTTCGCCGATTTTACACGGAAGTTGCCGTAATACCAGCCGATGGTGTCTGCAAAACTACATAGAAAACGGTTGAGAATTGACGTCTGAATTGACGTCTAAATGAATAACTTTTAATAATACTCAATCAAATTTTACACCAATCTCTTTAATAACTTTTGCAGTAATTAATCAAACTTCGCCAAATTCACAGGGAAGTTGCCGAAATAGCTGCCAATTTTTACCTACAAAACTACATGGAAAACGGTTGAGAATTGACGTCTGAATTGACGTCTAAATGAATAACTTTTAATAATACTCAATCAAATTTCACACCAAGCCCATTAATAACTTTTGCAGTAATTAATCAAACTTTGCCAAATTTACAGGGATGTTGCCGTAATAACAATCGATGGTGCCTGCAAAACTACATGGAAAACAGTTTAGAATTGACGTCTGAATTGACGTCTAAATGAATAACTTTTGATGATACTCAATAAAATTTCACACCAAGCTCATTACTAACTTTTGCAGTAATTAATCAAACTTCGCCGATTTTACACGGAAGTTGTCGTAATACCAGCCGATGGTGTCTGCAAAACTACATAGAAAACGGTTGAGAATTGACGTCTGAATTGACGACTAAATGAATAACTTTTAATAATACTCAATCAAATTTCACACCAATCTCTTTAATAACTTTTGCAGTAATTAATCAAACTTCGCCAAATTTACATGGAAGTTGCCGAAATAACTGCTAATTTTTACCTACAAAACTACATGGAAAACGGTTGAGAATTGACGTCTGAATTGACGTCTAAATGAATAACTTTTAATAATACTCAATCAAATTTCACACCAAGCCCATTAATAACTTTTGCAGTAATTAATCAAACTTTGCCAAATTTACAGGGATGTTGCCGTAATAACAATCGATGGTGCCTGCAAAACTACATGGAAAACAGTTTAGAATTGACGTCTGAATTGACGTCTAAATGAATAACTTTTAATAATACTCAATCAAATTTTACACCAATCTCTTTAATAACTTTTGCAGTAATTAATCAAACTTCGCCAAATTCACAGGGAAGTTGCCGAAATAACTGCCAATTTTTACCTACAAAACTACATGGAAAACGGTTGAGAATTGACGTCTGAATTGACGTCTAAATGAATAACTTTTAATAATACTCAATCAAATTTCACACCAAGCCCATTAATAACTTTTGCAGTAATTAATCAAACTTTGCCAAATTTACAGGGATGTTGCCGTAATAACAATCGATGGTGCCTGCAAAACTACATGGAAAACAGTTTAGAATTGACGTCTGAATTGACGTCTAAATGAATAACTTTTAATGATACTCAATAAAATTTCACACCAAGCTCATTACTAACTTTTGCAGTAATTAATCAAACTTCGCCGATTTTACACGGAAGTTGTCGTAATACCAGCCGATGGTGTCTGCAAAACTACATAGAAAACGGTTGAGAATTGACGTCTGAATTGACGACTAAATGAATAACTTTTAATAATACTCAATCAAATTTCACACCAATCTCTTTAATAACTTTTGCAGTAATTAATCAAACTTCGCCAAATTTACAGGGAAGTTGCCGAAATAACTGCCAATTTTTACCTACAAAACTACATGGAAAACGGTTGAGAATTGACGTCTGAA
This sequence comes from Flabesymbios commensalis, assembly GCA_964017125.1. Classification (NCBI taxonomy): domain Eukaryota; kingdom Metazoa; phylum Annelida; class Polychaeta; order Terebellida; family Flabelligeridae; genus Flabesymbios; species Flabesymbios commensalis. Next base: position 4,267 of record CAXHKU010000648.1, read on the forward strand.
TTGACGTCTAAATGAATAACTTTTAATAATACTCAATCAAATTTCACACCAAGCCCATTAATAACTTTTGCAGTAATTAATCAAACTTTGCCAAATTTACAGGGATGTTGCCGTAATAACAATCGATGGTGCCTGCAAAACTACATGGAAAACAGTTTAGAATTGACGTCTGAATTGACGTCTAAATGAATAACTTTTAATAATACTCAATCAAATTTCACACCAAGCTCATTACTAACTTTTGCAGTAATTAATCAAACTTCGCCGATTTTACACGGAAGTTGTCGTAATACCAGCCGATGGTGTCTGCAAAACTACATAGAAAACGGTTGAGAATTGACGTCTGAATTGACGTCTAAATGAATAACTTTTAATAATACTCAATCAAATTTCACACCAATCTCTTTAATAACTTTTGCAGTAATTAATCAAACTTCGCCAAATTTACAGGGAAGTTGCCGAAATAACAGCCAATTTTTACATACAAAACTACATGGAAAACGGTTGAGAATTGACGTCTGAATTGACGTCTAAATGAATAACTTTTAATAATACTCAATCAAATTTCACACCAAGCCCATTAATAACTTTTGCAGTAATTAATCAAACTTTGCCAAATTTACAGGGATGTTGCCGTAATAACAATCGATGGTGCCTGCAAAACTACATGGAAAACAGTTTAGAATTGACGTCTGAATTGACGTCTAAATGAATAACTTTTAATAATACTCAATCAAATTTCACACCAATATCATTAATAACTTTTGCAGTAATTAATCAAATTTTGCCAAATTTACAGGGAAGTTGCCGTAATAACAGCCAATGTTGCCTACAAAACTACATGGAAAACGGTTGAGAATTGACGTCTGAATTGACGTCTAAATGAATAACTTTTAATAATACTCAATCAAATTTCACACCAAGCCCATTAATAACTTTTGCAGTAATTAATCAAACTTTGCCAAATTTACAGGGATGTTGCCGTAATAACAATCGATGGTGCCTGCAAAACTACATGGAAAACAGTTTAGAATTGACGTCTGAATTGACGTCTAAATGAATAACTTTTAATAATACTCAATCAAATTTCACACCAAGCTCATTACTAACTTTTGCAGTAATTAAGCAAACTTCGCCGATTTTACACGGAAGTTGCCGTAATACCAGCCGATGGTGTCTGCAAAACTACATAGAAAACGGTTGAGAATAGACGTCTGAATTGACGTCTAAATGAATAACTTTTAATAATACTCAATCAAATTTTACACCAATCTCTTTAATAACTTTTGCAGTAATTAATCAAACTTCGCCAAATTCACAGGGAAGTTGCCGAAATAGCTGCCAATTTTTACCTACAAAACTACATGGAAAACGGTTGAGAATTGACGTCTGAATTGACGTCTAAATGAATAACTTTTAATAATACTCAATCAAATTTCACACCAAGCCCATTAATAACTTTTGCAGTAATTAATCAAACTTTGCCAAATTTACAGGGATGTTGCCGTAATAACAATCGATGGTGCCTGCAAAACTACATGGAAAACAGTTTAGAATTGACGTCTGAATTGACGTCTAAATGAATAACTTTTGATGATACTCAATAAAATTTCACACCAAGCTCATTACTAACTTTTGCAGTAATTAATCAAACTTCGCCGATTTTACACGGAAGTTGTCGTAATACCAGCCGATGGTGTCTGCAAAACTACATAGGAAAACGGTTGAGAATTGACGTCTGAATTGACGACTAAATGAATAACTTTTAATAATACTCAATCAAATTTCACACCAATCTCTTTAATAACTTTTGCAGTAATTAATCAAACTTCGCCAAATTTACATGGAAGTTGCCGAAATAACTGCTAATTTTTACCTACAAAACTACATGGAAAACGGTTGAGAATTGACGTCTGAATTGACGTCTAAATGAATAACTTTTAATAATACTCAATCAAATTTCACACCAAGCCCATTAATAACTTTTGCAGTAATTAATCAAACTTTGCCAAATTTACAGGGATGTTGCCGTAATAACAATCGATGGTGCCTGCAAAACTACATGGAAAACAGTTTAGAATTGACGTCTGAATTGACGTCTAAATGAATAACTTTTAATAATACTCAATCAAATTTTACACCAATCTCTTTAATAACTTTTGCAGTAATTAATCAAACTTCGCCAAATTCACAGGGAAGTTGCCGAAATAACTGCAAATTTTTACCTACAAAACTACATGGAAAACGGTTGAGAATTGACGTCTGAATTGACGTCTAAATGAATAACTTTTAATAATACTCAATCAAATTTCACACCAAGCCCATTAATAACTTTTGCAGTAATTAATCAAACTTTGCCAAATTTACAGGGATGTTGCCGTAATAACAATCGATGGTGCCTGCAAAACTACATGGAAAACAGTTTAGAATTGACGTCTGAATTGACGTCTAAATGAATAACTTTTAATGATACTCAATAAAATTTCACACCAAGCTCATTACTAACTTTTGCAGTAATTAATCAAACTTCGCCGATTTTACACGGAAGTTGTCGTAATACCAGCCGATGGTGTCTGCAAAACTACATAGAAAACGGTTGAGAATTGACGTCTGAATTGACGACTAAATGAATAACTTTTAATAATACTCAATCAAATTTCACACCAATCTCTTTAATAACTTTTGCAGTAATTAATCAAACTTCGCCAAATTTACAGGGAAGTTGCCGAAATAACTGCCAATTTTTACCTACAAAACTACATGGAAAACGGTTGAGAATTGACGTCTGAATTGACGTCTAAATGAATAACTTTTAATAATACTCAATCAAATTTCACACCAAGCCCATTAATAACTTTTGCAGTAATTAATCAAACTTTGCCAAATTTACAGGGATGTTGCCGTAATAACAATCGATGGTGCCTGCAAAACTACATGGAAAACAGTTTAGAATTGACGTCTGAATTGACGTCTAAATGAATAACTTTTAATAATACTCAATCAAATTTCACACCAAGCTCATTACTAACTTTTGCAGTAATTAATCAAACTTCGCCGATTTTACACGGAAGTTGCCGTAATACCAGCCGATGGTGTCTGCAAAACTACATAGAAAACGGTTGAGAATTGACGTCTGAATTGACGTCTAAATGAATAACTTTTAATAATACTCAATCAAATTTCACACCAATCTCTTTAATAACTTTTGCAGTAATTAATCAAACTTCGCCAAATTTACAGGGAAGTTGCCGAAATAACAGCCAATTTTTACATACAAAACTACATGGAAAACGGTTGAGAATTGACGTCTGAATTGACGTCTAAATGAATAACTTTTAATAATACTCAATCAAATTTCACACCAAGCCCATTAATAACTTTTGCAGTAATTAATCAAACTTTGCCAAATTTACAGGGATGTTGCCGTAATAACAATCGATGGTGCCTGCAAAACTACATGGAAAACAGTTTAGAATTGACGTCTGAATTGACGTCTAAATGAATAACTTTTAATAATACTCAATCAAATTTCACACCAAGCTCATTACTAACTTTTGCAGTTATTAATCAAACTTCGCCGATTTTACACGGAAGTTGCCGTAATACCAGCCGATGGTATCTGCAAAACTACATAGAAAACCGTTGAGAATTGACGTCTGAATTGACGTCTAAATGAATAACTTTTAATAATACTCAATCAAATTTCACACCAATCTCTTTAATAACTTTTGCAGTAATTAATCAAACTTCGCCAAATTTACAGGGAAGTTGCCGAAATAACTGCCCATTTTTACCTACAAAACTACATGGAAAACGGTTGAGAATTGACGTCTGAATTGACGTCTAAATGAATAACTTTTAATAATACTCAATCAAATTTCACACCAAGCCCATAAATAACTTTTGCAGTAATTAATCAAACTTCGCCAAATTTACAGGTAAGTTGCCGTAATAACAGCCAATGTTGCCTGCAAAACTACATGGAAAACGGTTGAGAATTGACGTCTGAATTGACGTCTAAATGAATAACTTTTAATAATACTCAATCAAATTTCACAACAAGCCCATTAATAACTTTTGCAGTAATTAATCAAACTTTGCCAAATTTACAGGGATGTTGCCGTAATAACAATCGATGGTGCCTGCAAAACTACATGGAAAACAGTTTAGAATTGACGTCTGAATTGACGTCTAAATGAATAACTTTTAATAATACTCAATCAAATTTCACACCAAGCTCATTACTAACTTTTGCAGTAATTAATCAAACTTCGCCGATTTTACACGGAAGTTGCCGTAATACCAGCCGATGGTGTCTGCAAAACTACATAGAAAACCGTTGAGAATTGACGTCTGAATTGACGTCTAAATGAATAACTTTTAATAATACTCAATCAAATTTCACACCAATCTCTTTAATAACTTTTGCAGTAATTAATCAAACTTCGCCAAATTTACAGGGAAGTTGCCGAAATAACTGGCAATTTTTACCTACAAAACTACATGGAAAACGGTTGAGAATTGACGTCTGAATTGACGTCTAAATGAATAACTTTTAATAATACTCAATCAAATTTCACACCAATATCATTAATAACTTTTGCAGTAATTAATCAAATTTTGCCAAATTTACAGGGAAGTTGCCGTAATAACAGCCAATGTTGCCTACAAAACTACATGGAAAACGGTTGAGAATTGACGTCTGAATTGACGTCTAAATGAATAACTTTTAATAATACTCAATCAAATTTCACACCAAGCCCATTAATAACTTTTGCAGTAATTAATCAAACTTTGCCAAATTTACAGGGATGTTGCCGTAATAACAATCGATGGTGCCTGCAAAACTACATGGAAAACAGTTTAGAATTGACGTCTGAATTGACGTCTAAATGAATAACTTTTAATAATACTCAATCAAATTTCACACCAAGCTCATTACTAACTTTTGCAGTAATTAAGCAAACTTCGCCGATTTTACACGGAAGTTGCCGTAATACCAGCCGATGGTGTCTGCAAAACTACATAGAAAACGGTTGAGAATTGACGTCTGAATTGACGTCTAAATGAATAACTTTTAATAATACTCAATCAAATTTTACACCAATCTCTTTAATAACTTTTGCAGTAATTAATCAAACTTCGCCAAATTCACAGGGAAGTTGCCGAAATAGCTGCCAATTTTTACCTACAAAACTACATGGAAAACGGTTGAGAATTGACGTCTGAATTGACGTCTAAATGAATAACTTTTAATAATACTCAATCAAATTTCACACCAAGCCCATTAATAACTTTTGCAGTAATTAATCAAACTTTGCCAAATTTACAGGGATGTTGCCGTAATAACAATCGATGGTGCCTGCAAAACTACATGGAAAACAGTTTAGAATTGACGTCTGAATTGACGTCTAAATGAATAACTTTTAATGATACTCAATAAAATTTCACACCAAGCTCATTACTAACTTTTGCAGTAATTAATCAAACTTCGCCGATTTTACACGGAAGTTGTCGTAATACCAGCCGATGGTGTCTGCAAAACTACATAGAAAACGGTTGAGAATTGACGTCTGAATTGACGGCTAAATGAATAACTTTTAATAATACTCAATCAAATTTCACACCAATCTCTTTAATAACTTTTGCAGTAATTAATCAAACTTCGCCAAATTTACAGGGAAGTTGCCGAAATAACTGCCAATTTTTACCTACAAAACTACATGGAAAACGGTTGAGAATTGACGTCTGAATTGACGTCTAAATGAATAACTTTTAATAATACTCAATCAAATTTCACACCAAGCCCATTAATAACTTTTGCAGTAATTAATCAAACATTGCCAAATTTACAGGGATGTTGCCGTAATAACAATCGATGGTGCCTGCAAAACTACATGGAAAACAGTTTAGAATTGACGTCTGAATTGACGTCTAAATGAATAACTTTTAATAATACTCAATCAAATTTCACACCAAGCTCATTACTAACTTTTGCAGTAATTAATCAAACTTCGCCGATTTTACACGGAAGTTGCCGTAATACCAGCCGATGGTGTCTGCAAAACTACATAGAAAACGGTTGAGAATTGACGTCTGAATTGACGTCTAAATGAATAACTTTTAATAATACTCAATCAAATTTCACACCAATCTCTTTAATAACTTTTGCAGTAATTAATCAAACTTCGCCAAATTTACAGGGAAGTTGCCGAAATAACTGCCAATTTTTACCTACAAAACTACATGGAAAACGGTTGAGAATTGACGTCTGAATTGACGTCTAAATGAATAACTTTTAATAATACTCAATCAAATTTCACACCAAGCCCATTAATAACTTTTGCAGTAATTAATCAAACTTTGCCAAATTTACAGGGATGTTGCCGTAATAACAATCGATGGTGCCTGCAAAACTACATGGAAAACAGTTTAGAATTGACGTCTGAATTGACGTCTAAATGAATAACTTTTAATAATACTCAATCAAATTTCACACCAAGCTCATTACTAACTTTTGCAGTAATTAATCAAACTTCGCCGATTTTACACGGAAGTTGCCGTAATACCAGCCGATGGTGTCTGCAAAACTACATAGAAAACGGTTGAGAATTGACGTCTGAATTGACGTCTAAATGAATAACTTTTAATAATACTCAATCAAATTTCACACCAATCTCTTTAATAACTTTTGCAGTAATTAATCAAACTTCGCCAAATTTACAGGGAAGTTGCCGTAATAACAGCCAATGTTGCCTACAAAACTACATGGAAAACGGTTGAGAATTGACGTCTGAATTGACGTCTAAATGAATAACTTTTAATAATACTCAATCAAATTTCACACCAAGCCCATTAATAACTTTTGCAGTAATTAATCAAACTTTGCCAAATTTACAGGGATGTTGCCGTTATAACAATCGATGGTGCCTGCAAAACTACATGGAAAACAGTTTAGAATTGACGTCTGAATTGACGTCTAAATGAATAACTTTTAATGATACTCAATAAAATTTCACACCAAGCTCATTACTAACTTTTGCAGTAATTAATCAAACTTCGCCGATTTTACACGGAAGTTGTCGTAATACCAGCCGATGGTGTCTGCAAAACTACATAGAAAACGGTTGAGAATTGACGTCTGAATTGACGTCTAAATGAATAACTTTTAATAATACTCAATCAAATTTCACACCAATCTCTTTAATAAATTTTGCAGTATTTAATCAAACTTCGCCAAATTTACAGGGAAGTTGCCGAAATAACTGCCAATTTTTACCTACAAAACTACATGGAAAACGGTTGAGAATTGACGTCTGAATTGACGTCTAAATGAATAACTTTTAATAATACTCAATCATATTTCACACCAATCTCATTAATAACTTTTGCAGTAATTAATCAAACTTCGCCAAATTTACAGGGAAGTTGCCGTAATAACAGCCAATGTTGCCTGCAGAACAACATGGAAAACGGTTGAGAATTGACGTCTGAATTGACGTCTAAATGAATAACTTTTATTAATACTCAATCAAATTTCACACCAATCTCATTAATAACTTTTGCAGTAATTAATCAAACTTTGCCAAATTTACAGGGAAGTTGCCGTAATAACAATCGATGGTGCCTGCAAAACTACATGGAAAACAGTTTAGTATTGACGTCTGAATTGACGTCTAAATGAATAACTTTTAATAATACTCAATCAAATTTCACACCAAGCTCAATACTAACTTTTGCAGTAATTAATCAAACTTCGCCGATTTTACACGGAAGTTGCCGTAATACCAGCCGATGGTGTCTGCAAAACTACATAGAAAACGGTTGAGAATTGACGTCTGAATTGACGTCTAAATGAATAACTTTTAATAATACTCAATCAAATTTCACACCAATCTCATTAATAACTTTTGCAGTAATTAATCAAACTTCGCCAAATTTACAGGGAAGTTGCCGTAATAACAGCCAAAGTTGCCTGCAAAACTACATGGAAAACGGTTGAGAATTGACGTCTGAATTGACGTCTAAATGAATAACTTTTAATAATACTCAATCAAATTTCACACCAAGCCCATTAATAACTTTTGCAGTAATTAATCAAACTTCGCCAAATTTACAGGTAAGTTGCCGTAATAACAGCCAATGTTGCCTGCAAAACTACATGGAAATTAGTTAAGAATTTACATCTGAATTGACGTCTAAATGAATAACTTTTAATAATACTCAATCAAATTTCACACCAATCTCATTAATAACTTTTGCAGTAATTAATCAAACTTCGCCAAATTCACAGGGAAGTTGCCGTAATAACAGCCAATGTTGCCTGCAAAACTACATGGAAAACGGTTGAGAATTGACGTCTGAATTGACGTCTAAATGAATAACTTTTAATAATACTCAATCAAATTTCACACCAATCTCATTAATAATTTTTGCAGTAATTGATCAAACTTCGCCAAATTTACAGGGAAGTTGCCGTAATAACAGCCAATGTTGCCTGCAAAACTACATGGAAAACGGTTAAGAATTGACGTCTGAATTGACGTCTAAATGAATAACTTTTATTAATACTCAATCAAATTTCACACCAATCTCATTAATAACTTTTGCAGTAATTAATCAAACTTTGCCAAATCTACAGGGAAGTTGCCGTAATAACAATCGATGGTGCCTGCAAAACTACATGGAAAACAGTTTAGAATTGACGTCTGAATTGACGTCTAAATATATAACTTTTAATAATACTCAATCAAATTTCACACCAAGCTCAATACTAACTTTTGCAGTAATTAATCAAACTTCGCCGATTTTACACGGAAGTTGCCGTAATACCAGCCGAAGGTGTCTGCAAAACTACATAGAAAACGGTAGAGAATTGACGTCTGAATTGACGTCTAAATGAATAACTTTTAATAATACTCAATCAAATTTCACACCAATCTCATTAATAACTTTTGCAGTAATTAATCAAACTTCGCCAAATTTACAGGGAAGTTGCCGTAATAACAGCCAATGTTGCCTGCAAAACTACATGGAAAACGGTTGAGAATTGACATCTGAATTGACGTCTAAATGAATAACTTTTAATAATACTCAATCAAATTTCACACCAAGCCCATTAATAACTTTTGCAGTAATTAATCAAACTTCGCCAAATTTACAGGTAAGTTGCCGTATTAACAGCCAATGTTGCCTGCAAAACTACATGGAAATTAGTTAAGAATTTACATCTGAATTGACGTCTAAATGAATAACTTTTAATAATACTCAATCAAATTTCACACCAATCTCATTAATAACTTTTGCAGTAATTAATTAAACTTCGCCAAATTTACAGGTAAGTTGCCGTAATAACAGCCAATGTTGCCTGCAAAACTACATGGAAATTAGTTAAGAATTTACATCTGAATTGACGTCTAAATGAATAACTTTTAATAATACTCAATCAAATTTCACACCAATCTCATTAATAACTTTTGCAGTAATTAATCAAACTTCGCCAAATTCACAAGGAAGTTGCCGTAATAACAGCCAATGTTGCCTGCAAAACTACATGGAAAACGGTTGAGAATTGACGTCTGAATTGACGTCTAAATGAATAACTTTTAATAATACTCAATCATATTTCACACCAATCTCATTAATAACTTTTGCAGTAATTGATCAAACTTCGCCAAATTTACAGGAAAGTTGCCGTAATAACAGCCAATGTTGCCTGCAAAACTACATGGAAAACGGTTGAGAATTGACGTCTGAATTGACGTCTAAATGAATAACTTTTATTAATACTCAATCAAATTTCACACCAATCTCATTAATAACTTTTGCAGTAATTAATCAAACTTTGCCAAATTTACAGGGAAGTTGCCGTAATAACAATCGATGGTGCCTGCAAAACTACATGGGAAACAGTTTAGAATTGACGTCTGAATTGACGTCTAAATGAATAACTTTTAATAATACTCAATCAAATTTCACACCAAGCTCAATACTAACTTTTGCAGTAATTAATCAAACTTCGCCGATTTTACACGGAAGTTGCCGTAATACCAGCCGATGGTGTCTGCAAAATTACATAGAAAACGGTAGAGAATTGACGTCTGAATTGACGTCTAAATGAATAACTTTTAATAATACTCAATCAAATTTCACACCAATCTCATTAATAACTTTTGCAGTAATTAATCAAACTTCGCCAAATTTACAGGGAAGTTGCCGTAATAACAGCCAATGTTGCCTGCAAAACTACATGGAAAACGGTTGAGAATTGACGTCTGAATTGACGTCTAAATGAATAACTTTTAATAATACTCAATCAAATTTCACACCAAGCTCAATACTAACTTTTGCAGTAATTAATCAAACTTCGCCGATTTTACACGGAAGTTGCCGTAATACCAGCCGATGGTGTCTGCAAAATTACATAGAAAACGGTAGAGAATTGACGTCTGAATTGACGTCTAATTGAATAACTTTTAATAATACTCAATCAAATTTCACACCAATCTCATTAATAACTTTTGCAGTAATTAATCAAACTTCGCCAAATTTACAGGGAAGTTGCCGTAATAACAGCCAATGTTGCCTGCAAAACTACATGGAAAACGGTTGAGAATTGACATCTGAATTGACGTCTAAATGAATAACTTTTAATAATACTCAATCAAATTTCACACCAAGCCCATTAATACCTTTTGCAGTAATTAATCAAACTTCGCCAAATTTACAGGTAAGTTGCCGTAATAACAGCCAATGTTGCCTGCAAAACTACATGGAAATTAATTAAGAATTTACATCTGAATTGACGTCTAAATGAATAACTTTTAATAATACTCAATCAAATTTCACACCAATCTCATTGATAACTTTTGCAGTAATTAATCAAACTTCGCCAAATTCACAGGGAAGTTGCCGTAATAACAATCGATGGTGCCTGCAAAACTACATGGAAAACAGTTTAGTATTGACGTCTGAATTGACGTCTAAATGAATAACTTTTAATAATACTCAATCAAATTTCACACCAAGCTCAATACTAACTTTTGCAGTAATTAATCAAACTTCGCCGATTTTACACGGAAGTTGCCGTAATACCAGCCGATGGTGTCTGCAAAACTACATAGAAAACGGTTGAGAATTGACGTCTGAATTGACGTCTAAATGAATAACTTTTAATAATACTCAATCAAATTTCACACCAATCTCATTAATAACTTTTGCAGTAATTAATCAAACTTCGCCAAATTTACAGGGAAGTTGCCGTAATAACAGCCAAAGTTGCCTGCAAAACTACATGGAAAACGGTTGAGAATTGACGTCTGAATTGACGTCTAAATGAATAACTTTTAATAATACTCAATCAAATTTCACACCAAGCCCATTAATAACTTTTGCAGTAATTAATCAAACTTCGCCAAATTTACAGGTAAGTTGCCGTAATAACAGCCAATGTTGCCTGCAAAACTACATGGAAATTAGTTAAGAATTTACATCTGAATTGACGTCTAAATGAATAACTTTTAATAATACTCAATCAAATTTCACACCAATCTCATTAATAACTTTTGCAGTAATTAATCAAACTTCGCCAAATTCACAGGGAAGTTGCCGTAATAACAGCCAATGTTGCCTGCAAAACTACATGGAAAACGGTTGAGAATTGACGTCTGAATTGACGTCTAAATGAATAACTTTTAATAATACTCAATCAAATTTCACACCAATCTCATTAATAATTTTTGCAGTAATTGATCAAACTTCGCCAAATTTACAGGGAAGTTGCCGTAATAACAGCCAATGTTGCCTGCAAAACTACATGGAAAACGGTTAAGAATTGACGTCTGAATTGACGTCTAAATGAATAACTTTTATTAATACTCAATCAAATTTCACACCAATCTCATTAATAACTTTTGCAGTAATTAATCAAACTTTGCCAAATCTACAGGGAAGTTGCCGTAATAACAATCGATGGTGCCTGCAAAACTACATGGAAAACAGTTTAGAATTGACGTCTGAATTGACGTCTAAATATATAACTTTTAATAATACTCAATCAAATTTCACACCAAGCTCAATACTAACTTTTGCAGTAATTAATCAAACTTCGCCGATTTTACACGGAAGTTGCCGTAATACCAGCCGAAGGTGTCTGCAAAACTACATAGAACACGGTAGAGAATTGACGTCTGAATTGACGTCTAAATGAATAACTTTTAATAATACTCAATCAAATTTCACACCAATCTCATTAATAACTTTTGCAGTAATTAATCAAACTTCGCCAAATTTACAGGGAAGTTGCCGTAATAACAGCCAATGTTGCCTGCAAAACTACATGGAAAACGGTTGAGAATTGACATCTGAATTGACGTCTAAATGAATAACTTTTAATAATACTCAATCAAATTTCACACCAAGCCCATTAATAACTTTTGCAGTAATTAATCAAACTTCGCCAAATTTACAGGTAAGTTGCCGTATTAACAGCCAATGTTGCCTGCAAAACTACATGGAAATTAGTTAAGAATTTACATCTGAATTGACGTCTAAATGAATAACTTTTAATAATACTCAATCAAATTTCACACCAATCTCATTAATAACTTTTGCAGTAATTAATTAAACTTCGCCAAATTTACAGGTAAGTTGCCGTAATAACAGCCAATGTTGCCTGCAAAACTACATGGAAATTAGTTAAGAATTTACATCTGAATTGACGTCTAAATGAATAACTTTTAATAATACTCAATCAAATTTCACACCAATCTCATTAATAACTTTTGCAGTAATTAATCAAACTTCGCCAAATTCACAAGGAAGTTGCCGTAATAACAGCCAATGTTGCCTGCAAAACTACATGGAAAACGGTTGAGAATTGACGTCTGAATTGACGTCTAAATGAATAACTTTTAATAATACTCAATCATATTTCACACCAATCTCATTAATAACTTTTGCAGTAATTGATCAAACTTCGCCAAATTTACAGGAAAGTTGCCGTAATAACAGCCAATGTTGCCTGCAAAACTACATGGAAAACGGTTGAGAATTGACGTCTGAATTGACGTCTAAATGAATAACTTTTATTAATACTCAATCAAATTTCACACCAATCTCATTAATAACTTTTGCAGTAATTAATCAAACTTTGCCAAATTTACAGGGAAGTTGCCGTAATAACAATCGATGGTGCCTGCAAAACTACATGGGAAACAGTTTAGAATTGACGTCTGAATTGACGTCTAAATGAATAACTTTTAATAATACTCAATCAAATTTCACACCAAGCTCAATACTAACTTTTGCAGTAATTAATCAAACTTCGCCGATTTTACACGGAAGTTGCCGTAATACCAGCCGATGGTGTCTGCAAAATTACATAGAAAACGGTAGAGAATTGACGTCTGAATTGACGTCTAAATGAATAACTTTTAATAATACTCAATCAAATTTCACACCAATCTCATTAATAACTTTTGCAGTAATTAATCAAACTTCGCCAAATTTACAGGGAAGTTGCCGTAATAACAGCCAATGTTGCCTGCAAAACTACATGGAAAACGGTTGAGAATTGACGTCTGAATTGACGTCTAAATGAATAACTTTTAATAATACTCAATCAAATTTCACACCAAGCTCAATACTAACTTTTGCAGTAATTAATCAAACTTCGCCGATTTTACACGGAAGTTGCCGTAATACCAGCCGATGGTGTCTGCAAAATTACATAGAAAACGGTAGAGAATTGACGTCTGAATTGACGTCTAAATGAATAACTTTTAATAATACTCAATCAAATTTCACACCAATCTCATTAATAACTTTTGCAGTAATTAATCAAACTTCGCCAAATTTACAGGGAAGTTGCCGTAATAACAGCCAATGTTGCCTGCAAAACTACATGGAAAACGGTTGAGAATTGACATCTGAATTGACGTCTAAATGAATAACTTTTAATAATACTCAATCAAATTTCACACCAAGCCCATTAATACCTTTTGCAGTAATTAATCAAACTTCGCCAAATTTACAGGTAAGTTGCCGTAATAACAGCCAATGTTGCCTGCAAAACTACATGGAAATTAATTAAGAATTTACATCTGAATTGACGTCTAAATGAATAACTTTTAATAATACTCAATCAAATTTCACACCAATCTCATTGATAACTTTTGCAGTAATTAATCAAACTTCGCCAAATTCACAGGGAAGTTGCCGTAATAACAGCCAATGTTGCCTGCAAAACTACATGGAAAACGGTTGAGAATTGACTTCTGAATTGACGTCTAAATGAATAACTTTTAATATTACTCAATCAAATTTCACACCAAGCCCATTAATAACTTTTGCAGTAATTAATCAAACTTCGCCAAATTTACAGGTAAGTTGCCGTAATAACAGCCAATGTTGCCTGCAAAACTACATGGAAATTAGTTAAGAATTTACATCTGAATTGACGTCTAAATGAATAACTTTTAATAATACTCAATCAAATTTCACACCAATCTCATTAATAACTTATGCAGTAATTAATCAAACTTCGCCAAATTCACAGGGAAGTTGCCGTAATAACAGCCAATGTTGCCTGCAAAACTACATGGAAAACGGTTGAGAATTGACGTCTGAATTGACGTCTAAATGAAAAACTTTTAATAATACTCAATCAAATTTCACACCAATCTCATTAATAATTTTTGCAGTAATTGATCAAACTTCGCCAAATGTACAGGGAAGTTGCCGTAATAACAGCCAATGTTGCCTGCAAAACTACATGGAAAACGGTTGAGAATTGACGTCTGAATTGACGTCTAAATGAATAACTTTTATTAATACTCAATCAAATTTCACACCAATCTCATTAATAACTTTTGCAGTAATTAATCAAACTTTGCCAAATTTACAGGGAAGTTGCCGTAATAACAATCGATGGTGCCTGCAAAACTACATGGAAAACAGTTTAGAATTGACGTCTGAATTGACGTCTAAATATATAACTTTTAATAATACTCAATCAAATTTCACACCAAGCTCAATACTAACTTTTGCAGTAATTAATCAAACTTCGCCGATTTTACACGGAAGTTGCCGTAATACCAGCCGAAGGTGTCTGCAAAACTACATAGGAAACGGTAGAGAATTGACGTCTGAATTGACGTCTAAATGAATAACTTTTAATAATACTCAATCAAATTTCACACCAATCTCTTTAATAACTTTTGCAGTAATTAATCAAACTTCGCCAAATTTACAGGGAAGTTGCCGTAATAACAGCCAATGTTGCCTGCAAAACTACATGGAAAACGGTTGAGAATTGACATCTGAATTGACGTCTAAATGAATAACTTTTAATAATACTCAATCAAATTTCACACCAAGCCCATTAATAACTTTTGCAGTAATTAATCAAACTTCGCCAAATTTACAGGTAAGTTGCCGTATTAACAGCCAATGTTGCCTGCAAAACTACATGGAAATTAGTTAAGAATTTACATCTGAATTGACGTCTAAATGAATAACTTTTAATAATACTCAATCAAATTTCACACCAATCTCATTAATAACTTTTGCAGTAATTAATTAAACTTCGCCAAATTTACAGGTAAGTTGCCGTAATAACAGCCAATGTTGCCTGCAAAACTACATGGAAATTAGTTAAGAATTTACATCTGAATTGACGTCTAAATGAATAACTTTTAATAATACTCAATCAATTTTCACACCAATCTCATTAATAACTTTTGCAGTAATTAATCAAACTTCGCCAAATTTACAGGTAAGTTGCCGTATTAACAGCCAATGTTGCCTGCAAAACTACATGGAAATTAGTTAAGAATTTACATCTGAATTGACGTCTAAATGAATAACTTTTAATAATACTCAATCAATTTTCACACCAATCTCATTAATAACTTTTGCAGTAATTAATCAAACTTCGCCAAATTCACAAGGAAGTTGCCGTAATAACAGCCAATGTTGTCTGCAAAACTACATGGAAAACGGTTGAGAATTGACGTCTGAATTGACGTCTAAATGAATAACTTTTATTAATACTCAATCAAATTTCACACCAATCTCATTAATAACTTTTGCAGTAATTGATCAAACTTCGCCAAATTTACAGGGAAGTTGCCGTAATAACAGCCAATGTTGCCTGCAAAACTACATGGAAAACGGTTGAGAATTGACGTCTGAATTGACGTCTAAATGAATAACTTTTAATAATACTCAATCAAATTTCACACCAAGCCCATTAATAACTTTTGCAGTAATTAATCAAACTTTGCCAAATTTACAGGGATGTTGCCGTAATAACAATCGATGGTGCCTGCAAAACTACATGGAAAACAGTTTAGAATTGACGTCTGAATTGACGTCTAAATGAATAACTTTTAATGATACTCAATAAAATTTCACACCAAGCTCATTACTAACTTTTGCAGTAATTAATCAAACTTCGCCGATTTTACACGGAAGTTGTCGTAATACCAGCCGATGGTGTCTGCAAAACTACATAGAAAACGGTTGAGAATTGACGTCTGAATTGACGTCTAAATGAATAACTTTTAATAATACTCAATCAAATTTCACACCAATCTCTTTAATAAATTTTGCAGTAATTAATTAAACTTCGCCAAATTTACAGGTAAGTTGCCGTAATAACAGCCAATGTTGCCTGCAAAACTACATGGAAATTAGTTAAGAATTTACATCTGAATTGACGTCTAAATGAATAACTTTTAATAATACTCAATCAATTTTCACACCAATCTCATTAATAACTTTTGCAGTAATTAATCAAACTTCGCCAAATTTACAGGTAAGTTGCCGTATTAACAGCCAATGTTGCCTGCAAAACTACATGGAAATTAGTTAAGAATTTACATCTGAATTGACGTCTAAATGAATAACTTTTAATAATACTCAATCAAATTTCACACCAATCTCATTAATAACTTTTGCAGTAATTAATTAAACTTCGCCAAATTTACAGGTAAGTTGCCGTAATAACAGCCAATGTTGCCTGCAAAACTACATGGAAATTAGTTAAGAATTTACATCTGAATTGACGTCTAAATGAATAACTTTTAATAATACTCAATCAATTTTCACACCAATCTCATTAATAACTTTTGCAGTAATTAATCAAACTTCGCCAAATTTACAGGTAAGTTGCCGTATTAACAGCCAATGTTGCCTGCAAAACTACATGGAAATTAGTTAAGAATTTACATCTGAATTGACGTCTAAATGAATAACTTTTAATAATACTCAATCAATTTTCACACCAATCTCATTAATAACTTTTGCAGTAATTAATCAAACTTCGCCAAATTCACAAGGAAGTTGCCGTAATAACAGCCAATGTTGTCTGCAAAACTACATGGAAAACGGTTGAGAATTGACGTCTGAATTGACGTCTAAATGAATAACTTTTATTAATACTCAATCAAATTTCACACCAATCTCATTAATAACTTTTGCAGTAATTGATCAAACTTCGCCAAATTTACAGGGAAGTTGCCGTAATAACAGCCAATGTTGCCTGCAAAACTACATGGAAAACGGTTGAGAATTGACGTCTGAATTGACGTCTAAATGAATAACTTTTAATAATACTCAATCAAATTTCACACCAAGCCCATTAATAACTTTTGCAGTAATTAATCAAACTTTGCCAAATTTACAGGGATGTTGCCGTAATAACAATCGATGGTGCCTGCAAAACTACATGGAAAACAGTTTAGAATTGACGTCTGAATTGACGTCTAAATGAATAACTTTTAATGATACTCAATAAAATTTCACACCAAGCTCATTACTAACTTTTGCAGTAATTAATCAAACTTCGCCGATTTTACACGGAAGTTGTCGTAATACCAGCCGATGGTGTCTGCAAAACTACATAGAAAACGGTTGAGAATTGACGTCTGAATTGACGTCTAAATGAATAACTTTTAATAATACTCAATCAAATTTCACACCAATCTCTTTAATAAATTTTGCAGTATTTAATCAAACTTCGCCAAATTTACAGGGAAGTTGCCGAAATAACTGCCAATTTTTACCTACAAAACTACATGGAAAACGGTTGAGAATTGACGTCTGAATTGACGTCTAAATGAATAACTTTTAATAATACTCAATCATATTTCACACCAATCTCATTAATAACTTTTGCAGTAATTAATCAAACTTCGCCAAATTTACAGGGAAGTTGCCGTAATAACAGCCAATGTTGCCTGCAGAACTACATGGAAAACGGTTGAGAATTGACGTCTGAATTGACGTCTAAATGAATAACTTTTATTAATACTCAATCAAATTTCACACCAATCTCATTAATAACTTTTGCAGTAATTAATCAAACTTTGCCAAATTTACAGGGAAGTTGCCGTAATAACAATCGATGGTGCCTGCAAAACTACATGGAAAACAGTTTAGAATGGACGTCTGAATTGACGTCTAAATGAATAACTTTTAATAATACTCAATCAAATTTCACACCAAGCTCAATACTAACTTTTGCAGTAATTAATCAAACTTCGCCGATTTTACACGGAAGTTGCCGTAATACCAGCCGATGGTGTCTGCAAAACTACATAGAAAACGGTTGAGAATTGACGTCTGAATTGACGTCTAAATGAATAACTTTTAATAATACTCAATCAAATTTCACACCAATCTCATTAATAACTTTTGCAGTAATTAATCAAACTTCGCCAAATTTACAGGGAAGTTGCCGTAATAACAGCCAAAGTTGCCTGCAAAACTACATGGAAAACGGTTGAGAATTGACGTCTGAATTGACGTCTAAATGAATAACTTTTATTAATACTCAATCAAATTTCACACCAATCTCATTAATAACTTTTGCAGTAATTGATCAAACTTCGCCAAATTTACAGGGAAGTTGCCGTAATAACAGCCAATGTTGCCTGCAAAACTACATGGAAAACGGTTGAGAATTGACATCTGAATTGACGTCTAAATGAATAACTTTTAATAATACTCAATCAAATTTCACACCAAGCCCATTAATAACTTTTGCAGTAATTAATCAAACTTCGCCAAATTTACAGGTAAGTTGCCGTATTAACAGCCAATGTTGCCTGCAAAACTACATGGAAATTAGTTAAGAATTTACATCTGAATTGACGTCTAAATGAATAACTTTTAATAATACTCAATCAAATTTCACACCAATCTCATTAATAACTTTTGCAGTAATTAATTAAACTTCGCCAAATTTACAGGTAAGTTGCCGTAATAACAGCCAATGTTGCCTGCAAAACTACATGGAAATTAGTTAAGAATTTACATCTGAATTGACGTCTAAATGAATAACTTTTAATAATACTCAATCAATTTTCACACCAATCTCATTAATAACTTTTGCAGTAATTAATCAAACTTCGCCAAATTTACAGGTAAGTTGCCGTATTAACAGCCAATGTTGCCTGCAAAACTACATGGAAATTAGTTAAGAATTTACATCTGAATTGACGTCTAAATGAATAACTTTTAATAATACTCAATCAATTTTCACACCAATCTCATTAATAACTTTTGCAGTAATTAATCAAACTTCGCCAAATTCACAAGGAAGTTGCCGTAATAACAGCCAATGTTGTCTGCAAAACTACATGGAAAACGGTTGAGAATTGACGTCTGAATTGACGTCTAAATGAATAACTTTTATTAATACTCAATCAAATTTCACACCAATCTCATTAATAACTTTTGCAGTAATTGATCAAACTTCGCCAAATTTACAGGGAAGTTGCCGTAATAACAGCCAATGTTGCCTGCAAAACTACATGGAAAACGGTTGAGAATTGACGTCTGAATTGACGTCTAAATGAATAACTTTTAATAATACTCAATCAAATTTCACACCAAGCCCATTAATAACTTTTGCAGTAATTAATCAAACTTTGCCAAATTTACAGGGATGTTGCCGTAATAACAATCGATGGTGCCTGCAAAACTACATGGAAAACAGTTTAGAATTGACGTCTGAATTGACGTCTAAATGAATAACTTTTAATGATACTCAATAAAATTTCACACCAAGCTCATTACTAACTTTTGCAGTAATTAATCAAACTTCGCCGATTTTACACGGAAGTTGTCGTAATACCAGCCGATGGTGTCTGCAAAACTACATAGAAAACGGTTGAGAATTGACGTCTGAATTGACGTCTAAATGAATAACTTTTAATAATACTCAATCAAATTTCACACCAATCTCTTTAATAAATTTTGCAGTAATTAATTAAACTTCGCCAAATTTACAGGTAAGTTGCCGTAATAACAGCCAATGTTGCCTGCAAAACTACATGGAAATTAGTTAAGAATTTACATCTGAATTGACGTCTAAATGAATAACTTTTAATAATACTCAATCAATTTTCACACCAATCTCATTAATAACTTTTGCAGTAATTAATCAAACTTCGCCAAATTTACAGGTAAGTTGCCGTATTAACAGCCAATGTTGCCTGCAAAACTACATGGAAATTAGTTAAGAATTTACATCTGAATTGACGTCTAAATGAATAACTTTTAATAATACTCAATCAAATTTCACACCAATCTCATTAATAACTTTTGCAGTAATTAATTAAACTTCGCCAAATTTACAGGTAAGTTGCCGTAATAACAGCCAATGTTGCCTGCAAAACTACATGGAAATTAGTTAAGAATTTACATCTGAATTGACGTCTAAATGAATAACTTTTAATAATACTCAATCAATTTTCACACCAATCTCATTAATAACTTTTGCAGTAATTAATCAAACTTCGCCAAATTTACAGGTAAGTTGCCGTATTAACAGCCAATGTTGCCTGCAAAACTACATGGAAATTAGTTAAGAATTTACATCTGAATTGACGTCTAAATGAATAACTTTTAATAATACTCAATCAATTTTCACACCAATCTCATTAATAACTTTTGCAGTAATTAATCAAACTTCGCCAAATTCACAAGGAAGTTGCCGTAATAACAGCCAATGTTGTCTGCAAAACTACATGGAAAACGGTTGAGAATTGACGTCTGAATTGACGTCTAAATGAATAACTTTTATTAATACTCAATCAAATTTCACACCAATCTCATTAATAACTTTTGCAGTAATTGATCAAACTTCGCCAAATTTACAGGGAAGTTGCCGTAATAACAGCCAATGTTGCCTGCAAAACTACATGGAAAACGGTTGAGAATTGACGTCTGAATTGACGTCTAAATGAATAACTTTTAATAATACTCAATCAAATTTCACACCAAGCCCATTAATAACTTTTGCAGTAATTAATCAAACTTTGCCAAATTTACAGGGATGTTGCCGTAATAACAATCGATGGTGCCTGCAAAACTACATGGAAAACAGTTTAGAATTGACGTCTGAATTGACGTCTAAATGAATAACTTTTAATGATACTCAATAAAATTTCACACCAAGCTCATTACTAACTTTTGCAGTAATTAATCAAACTTCGCCGATTTTACACGGAAGTTGTCGTAATACCAGCCGATGGTGTCTGCAAAACTACATAGAAAACGGTTGAGAATTGACGTCTGAATTGACGTCTAAATGAATAACTTTTAATAATACTCAATCAAATTTCACACCAATCTCTTTAATAAATTTTGCAGTATTTAATCAAACTTCGCCAAATTTACAGGGAAGTTGCCGAAATAACTGCCAATTTTTACCTACAAAACTACATGGAAAACGGTTGAGAATTGACGTCTGAATTGACGTCTAAATGAATAACTTTTAATAATACTCAATCATATTTCACACCAATCTCATTAATAACTTTTGCAGTAATTAATCAAACTTCGCCAAATTTACAGGGAAGTTGCCGTAATAACAGCCAATGTTGCCTGCAGAACTACATGGAAAACGGTTGAGAATTGACGTCTGAATTGACGTCTAAATGAATAACTTTTATTAATACTCAATCAAATTTCACACCAATCTCATTAATAACTTTTGCAGTAATTAATCAAACTTTGCCAAATTTACAGGGAAGTTGCCGTAATAACAATCGATGGTGCCTGCAAAACTACATGGAAAACAGTTTAGAATGGACGTCTGAATTGACGTCTAAATGAATAACTTTTAATAATACTCAATCAAATTTCACACCAAGCTCAATACTAACTTTTGCAGTAATTAATCAAACTTCGCCGATTTTACACGGAAGTTGCCGTAATACCAGCCGATGGTGTCTGCAAAACTACATAGAAAACGGTTGAGAATTGACGTCTGAATTGACGTCTAAATGAATAACTTTTAATAATACTCAATCAAATTTCACACCAATCTCATTAATAACTTTTGCAGTAATTAATCAAACTTCGCCAAATTTACAGGGAAGTTGCCGTAATAACAGCCAAAGTTGCCTGCAAAACTACATGGAAAACGGTTGAGAATTGACGTCTGAATTGACGTCTAAATGAATAACTTTTAATAATACTCAATCAAATTTCACACCAAGCCCATTAATAACTTTTGCAGTAATTAATCAAACTTCGCCAAATTTACAGGTAAGTTGCCGTAATAACAGCCAATGTTGCCTGCAAAACTACATGGAAATTAGTTAAGAATTTACATCTGAATTGACGTCTAAATGAATAACTTTTAATAATACTCAATCAAATTTCACACCAATCTCATTAATAACTTTTGCAGTAATTAATCAAACTTCGCCAAATTCACAGGGAAGTTGCCGTAATAATAGCCAATGTTGCCTGCAAATCTACATGGAAAACGGTTGAGAATTGACGTCTGAATTGACGTCTAAATGAATAACTTTTAATAATACTCAATCAAATTTCACACCAATCTCATTAATAATTTTTGCAGTAATTGATCAAACTTCGCCAAATTTACAGGGAAGTTGCCGTAATAACAGCCAATGTTGCCTGCAAAACTACATGGAAAACGGTTGAGAATTGACGTCTGAATTGACGTCTAAATGAATAACTTTTATTAATACTCAATCAAATTTCACACCAATCTCATTAATAACTTTTGCAGTAATTAATCAAACTTTGCCAAATTTACAGGGAAGTTGCCGTAATAACAATCGATGGTGCCTGCAAAACTACATGGAAAACAGTTTAGAATTGACGTCTGAATTGACGTCTAAATATATAACTTTTAATAATACTCAATCAAATTTCACACCAAGCTCAATACTAACTTTTGCAGTAATTAATCAAACTTCGCCGATTTTACACGGAAGTTGCCGTAATACCAGCCGAAGGTGTCTGCAAAACTACATAGAAAACGGTAGAGAATTGACGTCTGAATTGACGTCTAAATGAATAACTTTTAATAATACTCAATCAAATTTCACACCAATCTCATTAATAACTTTTGCAGTAATTAATCAAACTTCGCCAAATTTACAGGGAAGTTGCCGTAATAACAGCCAATGTTGCCTGCAAAACTACATGGAAAACGGTTGAGAATTGACATCTGAATTGACGTCTAAATGAATAACTTTTAATAATACTCAATCAAATTTCACACCAAGCCCATTAATAACTTTTGCAG
Source organism: Flabesymbios commensalis (assembly GCA_964017125.1). Lineage (NCBI taxonomy): Eukaryota > Metazoa > Annelida > Polychaeta > Terebellida > Flabelligeridae > Flabesymbios > Flabesymbios commensalis. The sequence goes on from CAXHKU010000648.1 coordinate 27,845, forward strand.
TAATTAATCAAACTTCGCCAAATTTACAGGTAAGTTGCCGTATTAACAGCCAATGTTGCCTGCAAAACTACATGGAAATTAGTTAAGAATTTACATCTGAATTGACGTCTAAATGAATAACTTTTAATAATACTCAATCAAATTTCACACCAATCTCATTAATAACTTTTGCAGTAATTAATTAAACTTCGCCAAATTTACAGGTAAGTTGCCGTAATAACAGCCAATGTTGCCTGCAAAACTACATGGAAATTAGTTAAGAATTTACATCTGAATTGACGTCTAAATGAATAACTTTTAATAATACTCAATCAAATTTCACACCAATCTCATTAATAACTTTTGCAGTAATTAATCAAACTTCGCCAAATTCACAAGGAAGTTGCCGTAATAACAGCCAATGTTGCCTGCAAAACTACATGGAAAACGGTTGAGAATTGACGTCTGAATTGACGTCTAAATGAATAACTTTTAATAATACTCAATCATATTTCACACCAATCTCATTAATAACTTTTGCAGTAATTGATCAAACTTCGCCAAATTTACAGGGAAGTTGCCGTAATAACAGCCAATGTTGCCTGCAAAACTACATGGAAAACGGTTGAGAATTGACGTCTGAATTGACGTCTAAATGAATAACTTTTATTAATACTCAATCAAATTTCACACCAATCTCATTAATAACTTTTGCAGTAATTAATCAAACTTTGCCAAATTTACAGGGAAGTTGCCGTAATAACAATCGATGGTGCCTGCAAAACTACATGGGAAACAGTTTAGAATTGACGTCTGAATTGACGTCTAAATGAATAACTTTTAATAATACTCAATCAAATTTCACACCAAGCTCAATACTAACTTTTGCAGTAATTAATCAAACTTCGCCGATTTTACACGGAAGTTGCCGTAATACCAGCCGATGGTGTCTGCAAAACTACATAGAAAACGGTAGAGAATTGACGTCTGAATTGACGTCTAAATGAATAACTTTTAATAATACTCAATCAAATTTCACACCAATCTCATTAATAACTTTTGCCGTAATTAATCAAACTTCGCCAAATTCACAAGGAAGTTGCCGTAATAACAGCCAATGTTGCCTGCAAAACTACATGGAAAACGGTTGAGAATTGACGTCTGAATTGACGTCTAAATGAATAACTTTTAATAATACTCAATCATATTTCACACCAATCTCATTAATAACTTTTGCAGTAATTGATCAAACTTCGCCAAATTTACAGGGAAGTTGCCGTAATAACAGCCAATGTTGCCTGCAAAACTACATGGAAAACGGTTGAGAATTGACGTCTGAATTGACGTCTAAATGAATAACTTTTATTAATACTCAATCAAATTTCACACCAATCTCATTAATAACTTTTGCAGTAATTAATCAAACTTTGCCAAATTTACAGGGAAGTTGCCGTAATAACAATCGATGGTGCCTGCAAAACTACATGGGAAACAGTTTAGAATTGACGTCTGAATTGACGTCTAAATGAATAACTTTTAATAATACTCAATCAAATTTCACACCAAGCTCAATACTAACTTTTGCAGTAATTAATCAAACTTCGCCGATTTTACACGGAAGTTGCCGTAATACCAGCCGATGGTGTCTGCAAAACTACATAGAAAACGGTAGAGAATTGACGTCTGAATTGACGTCTAAATGAATAACTTTTAATAATACTCAATCAAATTTCACACCAATCTCATTAATAACTTTTGCAGTAATTAATCAAACTTCGCCAAATTTACAGGGAAGTTGCCGTAATAACAGCCAATGTTGCCTGCAAAACTACATGGAAAACGGTTGAGAATTGACATCTGAATTGACGTCTAAATGAATAACTTTTAATAATACTCAATCAAATTTCACACCAAGCCCATTAATACCTTTTGCAGTAATTAATCAAACTTCGCCAAATTTACAGGTAAGTTGCCGTAATAACAGCCAATGTTGCCTGCAAAACTACATGGAAATTAATTAAGAATTTACATCTGAATTGACGTCTAAATGAATAACTTTTAATAATACTCAATCAAATTTCACACCAATCTCATTGATAACTTTTGCAGTAATTAATCAAACTTCGCCAAATTCACAGGGAAGTTGCCGTAATAACAGCCAATGTTGCCTGCAAAACTACATGGAAAACGGTTGAGAATTGACTTCTGAATTGACGTCTAAATGAATAACTTTTAATAATACTCAATCAAATTTCACACCAAGCCCATTAATAACTTTTGCAGTAATTAATCAAACTTCGCCAAATTTACAGGTAAGTTGCCGTAATAACAGCCAATGTTGCCTGCAAAACTACATGGAAATTAGTTAAGAATTTACATCTGAATTGACGTCTAAATGAATAACTTTTAATAATACTCAATCAAATTTCACACCAATCTCATTAATAACTTATGCAGTAATTAATCAAACTTCGCCAAATTCACAGGGAAGTTGCCGTAATAACAGCCAATGTTGCCTGCAAAACTACATGGAAAACGGTTGAGAATTGACGTCTGAATTGACGTCTAAATGAAAAACTTTTAATAATACTCAATCAAATTTCACACCAGTCTCATTAATAATTTTTGCAGTAATTGATCAAACTTCGCCAAATTTACAGGGAAGTTGCCGTAATAACAGCCAATGTTGCCTGCAAAACTACATGGAAAACGGTTGAGAATTGACGTCTGAATTGACGTCTAAATGAATAACTTTTATTAATACTCAATCAAATTTCACACCAATCTCATTAATAACTTTTGCAGTAATTAATCAAACTTTGCCAAATTTACAGGGAAGTTGCCGTAATAACAATCGATGGTGCCTGCAAAACTACATGGAAAACAGTTTAGAATTGACGTCTGAATTGACGTCTAAATATATAACTTTTAATAATACTCAATCAAATTTCACACCAAGCTCAATACTAACTTTTGCAGTAATTAATCAAACTTCGCCGATTTTACACGGAAGTTGCCGTAATACCAGCCGAAGGTGTCTGCAAAACTACATAGGAAACGGTAGAGAATTGACGTCTGAATTGACGTCTAAATGAATAACTTTTAATAATACTCAATCAAATTTCACACCAATCTCTTTAATAACTTTTGCAGTAATTAATCAAACTTCGCCAAATTTACAGGGAAGTTGCCGTAATAACAGCCAATGTTGCCTGCAAAACTACATGGAAAACGGTTGAGAATTGACATCTGAATTGACGTCTAAATGAATAACTTTTAATAATACTCAATCAAATTTCACACCAAGCCCATTAATAACTTTTGTAGTAATTAATCAAACTTCGCCAAATTTACAGGTAAGTTGCCGTATTAACAGCCAATGTTGCCTGCAAAACTACATGGAAATTAGTTAAGAATTTACATCTGAATTGACGTCTAAATGAATAACTTTTAATAATACTCAATCAAATTTCACACCAATCTCATTAATAACTTTTGCAGTAATTAATTAAACTTCGCCAAATTTACAGGTAAGTTGCCGTAATAACAGCCAATGTTGCCTGCAAAACTACATGGAAATTAGTTAAGAATTTACATCTGAATTGACGTCTAAATGAATAACTTTTAATAATACTCAATCAATTTTCACACCAATCTCATTAATAACTTTTGCAGTAATTAATCAAACTTCGCCAAATTCACAAGGAAGTTGCCGTAATAACAGCCAATGTTGTCTGCAAAACTACATGGAAAACGGTTGAGAATTGACGTCTGAATTGACGTCTAAATGAATAACTTTTAATAATACTCAATCAAATTTCACACCAATCTCATTAATAACTTTTGCAGTAATTGATCAAACTTCGCCAAATTTACAGGGAAGTTGCCGTAATAACAGCCAATGTTGCCTGCAAAACTACATGGAAAACGGTTGAGAATTGACGTCTGAATTGACGTCTAAATGAATAACTTTTATTAATACTCAATCAAATTTCACACCAATCTCATTAATAACTTTTGCAGTAATTAATCAAACTTTGCCAAATTTACAGGGAAGTTGCCGTAATAACAATCGATGGTGCCTGCAAAACTACATGGAAAACAGTTTAGAATTGACGTCTGAATTGACGTCTAAATGAATAACTTTTAATAATACTCAATCAAATTTCACACCAAGCTCAATACTAACTTTTGCAGTAATTAATCAAACTTCGCCAAATTCACAGGGAAGTTGACGTAATAACAGCCAATGTTGCCTGCAAAACTACATGGAAAACGGTTGAGAATTGACTTCTGAATTGACGTCTAAATGAATAACTTTTAATAATACTCAATCAAATTTCACACCAAGCCCATTAATAACTTTTGCAGTAATTAATCAAACTTCGCCAAATTTACAGGTAAGTTGCCGTAATAACAGCCAATGTTGCCTGCAAAACTACATGGAAATTAGTTAAGAATTTACATCTGAATTGACGTCTAAATGAATAACTTTTAATAATACTCAATCAAATTTCACACCAATCTCATTAATAACTTATGCAGTAATTAATCAAACTTCGCCAAATTCACAGGGAAGTTGCCGTAATAACAGCCAATGTTGCCTGCAAAACTACATGGAAAACGGTTGAGAATTGACGTCTGAATTGACGTCTAAATGAAAAACTTTTAATAATACTCAATCAAATTTCACACCAATCTCATTAATAATTTTTGCAGTAATTGATCAAACTTCGCCAAATTTACAGGGAAGTTGCCGTAATAACAGCCAATGTTGCCTGCAAAACTACATGGAAAACGGTTGAGAATTGACGTCTGAATTGACGTCTAAATGAATAACTTTTATTAATACTCAATCAAATTTCACACCAATCTCATTAATACCTTTTGCAGTAATTAATCAAACTTTGCCAAATTTACAGGGAAGTTGCCGTAATAACAATCGATGGTGCCTGCAAAACTACATGGAAAACAGTTTAGAATTGACGTCTGAATTGACGTCTAAATATATAACTTTTAATAATTCTCAATCAAATTTCACACCAAGCTCAATACTAACTTTTGCAGTAATTAATCAAACTTCGCCGATTTTACACGGAAGTTGCCGTAATACCAGCCGAAGGTGTCTGCAAAACTACATAGAAAACGGTAGAGAATTGACGTCTGAATTGACGTCTAAATGAATAACTTTTAATAATACTCAATCAAATTTCACACCAATCTCATTGATAACTTTTGCAGTAATTAATCAAACTTCGCCAAATTCACAGGGAAGTTGCCGTAATAACAGCCAATGTTGCCTGCAAAACTACATGGAAAACGGTTGAGAATTGACTTCTGAATTGACGTCTAAATGAATAACTTTTAATAATACTCAATCAAATTTCACACCAAGCCCATTAATAACTTTTGCAGTAATTAATCAAACTTCGCCAAATTTACAGGTAAGTTGCCGTAATAACAGCCAATGTTGCCTGCAAAACTACATGGAAATTAGTTAAGAATTTACATCTGAATTGACGTCTAAATGAATAACTTTTAATAATACTCAATCAAATTTCACACCAATCTCATTAATAACTTATGCAGTAATTAATCAAACTTCGCCAAATTCACAGGGAAGTTGCCGTAATAACAGCCAATGTTGCCTGCAAAACTACATGGAAAACGGTTGAGAATTGACGTCTGAATTGACGTCTAAATGAAAAACTTTTAATAATACTCAATCAAATTTCACACCAGTCTCATTAATAATTTTTGCAGTAATTGATCAAACTTCGCCAAATTTACAGGGAAGTTGCCGTAATAACAGCCAATGTTGCCTGCAAAACTACATGGAAAACGGTTGAGAATTGACGTCTGAATTGACGTCTAAATGAATAACTTTTATTAATACTCAATCAAATTTCACACCAATCTCATTAATAACTTTTGCAGTAATTAATCAAACTTTGCCAAATTTACAGGGAAGTTGCCGTAATAACAATCGATGGTGCCTGCAAAACTACATGGAAAACAGTTTAGAATTGACGTCTGAATTGACGTCTAAATATATAACTTTTAATAATACTCAATCAAATTTCACACCAAGCTCAATACTAACTTTTGCAGTAATTAATCAAACTTCGCCGATTTTACACGGAAGTTGCCGTAATACCAGCCGAAGGTGTCTGCAAAACTACATAGGAAACGGTAGAGAATTGACGTCTGAATTGACGTCTAAATGAATAACTTTTAATAATACTCAATCAAATTTCACACCAATCTCTTTAATAACTTTTGCAGTAATTAATCAAACTTCGCCAAATTTACAGGGAAGTTGCCGTAATAACAGCCAATGTTGCCTGCAAAACTACATGGAAAACGGTTGAGAATTGACATCTGAATTGACGTCTAAATGAATAACTTTTAATAATACTCAATCAAATTTCACACCAAGCCCATTAATAACTTTTGTAGTAATTAATCAAACTTCGCCAAATTTACAGGTAAGTTGCCGTATTAACAGCCAATGTTGCCTGCAAAACTACATGGAAATTAGTTAAGAATTTACATCTGAATTGACGTCTAAATGAATAACTTTTAATAATACTCAATCAAATTTCACACCAATCTCATTAATAACTTTTGCAGTAATTAATTAAACTTCGCCAAATTTACAGGTAAGTTGCCGTAATAACAGCCAATGTTGCCTGCAAAACTACATGGAAATTAGTTAAGAATTTACATCTGAATTGACGTCTAAATGAATAACTTTTAATAATACTCAATCAATTTTCACACCAATCTCATTAATAACTTTTGCAGTAATTAATCAAACTTCGCCAAATTCACAAGGAAGTTGCCGTAATAACAGCCAATGTTGTCTGCAAAACTACATGGAAAACGGTTGAGAATTGACGTCTGAATTGACGTCTAAATGAATAACTTTTAATAATACTCAATCAAATTTCACACCAATCTCATTAATAACTTTTGCAGTAATTGATCAAACTTCGCCAAATTTACAGGGAAGTTGCCGTAATAACAGCCAATGTTGCCTGCAAAACTACATGGAAAACGGTTGAGAATTGACGTCTGAATTGACGTCTAAATGAATAACTTTTATTAATACTCAATCAAATTTCACACCAATCTCATTAATAACTTTTGCAGTAATTAATCAAACTTTGCCAAATTTACAGGGAAGTTGCCGTAATAACAATCGATGGTGCCTGCAAAACTACATGGAAAACAGTTTAGAATTGACGTCTGAATTGACGTCTAAATGAATAACTTTTAATAATACTCAATCAAATTTCACACCAAGCTCAATACTAACTTTTGCAGTAATTAATCAAACTTCGCCAAATTCACAGGGAAGTTGACGTAATAACAGCCAATGTTGCCTGCAAAACTACATGGAAAACGGTTGAGAATTGACTTCTGAATTGACGTCTAAATGAATAACTTTTAATAATACTCAATCAAATTTCACACCAAGCCCATTAATAACTTTTGCAGTAATTAATCAAACTTCGCCAAATTTACAGGTAAGTTGCCGTAATAACAGCCAATGTTGCCTGCAAAACTACATGGAAATTAGTTAAGAATTTACATCTGAATTGACGTCTAAATGAATAACTTTTAATAATACTCAATCAAATTTCACACCAATCTCATTAATAACTTATGCAGTAATTAATCAAACTTCGCCAAATTCACAGGGAAGTTGCCGTAATAACAGCCAATGTTGCCTGCAAAACTACATGGAAAACGGTTGAGAATTGACGTCTGAATTGACGTCTAAATGAAAAACTTTTAATAATACTCAATCAAATTTCACACCAATCTCATTAATAATTTTTGCAGTAATTGATCAAACTTCGCCAAATTTACAGGGAAGTTGCCGTAATAACAGCCAATGTTGCCTGCAAAACTACATGGAAAACGGTTGAGAATTGACGTCTGAATTGACGTCTAAATGAATAACTTTTATTAATACTCAATCAAATTTCACACCAATCTCATTAATACCTTTTGCAGTAATTAATCAAACTTTGCCAAATTTACAGGGAAGTTGCCGTAATAACAATCGATGGTGCCTGCAAAACTACATGGAAAACAGTTTAGAATTGACGTCTGAATTGACGTCTAAATATATAACTTTTAATAATACTCAATCAAATTTCACACCAAGCTCAATACTAACTTTTGCAGTAATTAATCAAACTTCGCCGATTTTACACGGAAGTTGCCGTAATACCAGCCGAAGGTGTCTGCAAAACTACATAGAAAACGGTAGAGAATTGACGTCTGAATTGACGTCTAAATGAATAACTTTTAATAATACTCAATCAAATTTCACACCAATCTCTTTAATAACTTTTGCAGTAATTAATCAAACTTCGCCAAATTTACAGGGAAGTTGCCGTAATAACAGCCAATGTTGCCTGCAAAACTACATGGAAAACGGTTGAGAATTGACATCTGAATTGACGTCTAAATGAATAACTTTTAATAATACTCAATCAAATTTCACACCAAGCCCAATAATAACTTTTGCAGTAATTAATCAAACTTCGCCAAATTTACAGGTAAGTTGCCGTATTAACAGCCAATGTTGCCTGCAAAACTACATGGAAATTAGTTAAGAATTTACATCTGAATTGACGTCTAAATGAATAACTTTTAATAATACTCAATCAAATTTCACACCAATCTCATTAATAACTTTTGCAGTAATTAATTAAACTTCGCCAAATTTACAGGTAAGTTGCCGTAATAACAGCCAATGTTGCCTGCAAAACTACATGGAAATTAGTTAAGAATTTACATCTGAATTGACGTCTAAATGAATAACTTTTAATAATACTCAATCAAATTTCACACCAATCTCATTAATAACTTTTGCAGTAATTAATCAAACTTCGCCAAATTCACAAGGAAGTTGCCGTAATAACAGCCAATGTTGCCTGCAAAACTACATGGAAAACGGTTGAGAATTGACGTCTGAATTGACGTCTAAATGAATAACTTTTAATAATACTCAATCAAATTTCACACCAATCTCTTTAATAACTTTTGCAGTAATTAATCAAACTTCGCCAAATTTACAGGGAAGTTGCCGTAATAACAGCCAATGTTGCCTGCAAAACTACATGGAAAACGGTTGAGAATTGACGTCTGAATTGACGTCTAAATGAATAACTTTTAATAATACTCAATCAAATTTCACACCAATCTCATTAATAACTTTTGCAGTAATTAATCAAACTTCGCCAAATTTACAGGGAAGTTGCCGTAATAACAGCCAATGTTGCCTGCAAAACTACATGGAAAACGGTTGAGAATTGACATCTGAATTGACGTCTAAATGAATAACTTTTAATAATACTCAATCAAATTTCACACCAAGCCCATTAATAACTTTTGCAGTAATTAATCAAACTTCGCCAAATTTACAGGTAAGTTGCCGTAATAACAGTCAATGTTGCCTGCAAAACTACATGGAAATTAATTAAGAATTTACATCTGAATTGACGTCTAAATGAATAACTTTTAATAATACTCAATCAAATTTCACACCAATCTCATTGATAACTTTTGCAGTAATTAATCAAACTTCGCCAAATTCACAGGGAAGTTGCCGTAATGACAGCCAATGTTGCCTGCAAAACTACATGGAAAACAGTTTAGAATTGACGTCTGAATTGACGTCTAAATGAATAACTTTTAATAATACTCAATCAAATTTCGTTCCAAGCCCATTAATAACTTTTGCAGTAATTAATCAAACTTCGCCAAATTTACAGGTAAGTTGCCGTAATAACAGCCAATGTTGCCTGCAAAACTACATGGAAATTAGTTAAGAATTTACATCTGAATTGACGTCTAAATGAATAACTTTTAATAATACTCAATCAAATTTCACACCAATCTCAATAATAACTTTTGCAGTAATTAATCAAACTTCGCCAAATTCACAGGGAAGTTGCCGTAATAACAGCCAATGTTGCCTGCAAAACTACATGGAAAACGGTTGAGAATTGACGTCTGAATTGACGTCTAAATGAATAACTTTTAATAATACTCAATCAAATTTCACACCAATCTCTTTAATAACTTTTGCAGTAATTGATCAAACTTCGCCAAATTTACAGGGAAGTTGCCGTAATAACAGCCAATGTTGCCTGCAAAACTACATGGAAAACGTTTGAGAATTGACGTCTGAATTGACGTCTAAATGAATAACTTTTAATAATACTCAATCAAATTTCACACCAATCTCATTAATAACTTTTGCAGTAATTAATCAAACTTTGCCAAATTTACAGGGAAGTTGCCGTAATAACAATCGATGGTGCCTGCAAAACTACATGGAAAACAGTTTAGAATTAACGTCTGAATTGACGTCTAAATGAATAACTTTTAATAATACTCAATCAAATTTCACAGCAATCTCATTAATAACTTTTGCAGTAATTGATCAAACTTCGCCAAATTTACAGGGAAGTTGGCGTAATAACAGCCAATGTTGCCTGCAAAACTACATGGAAAACGGTTGAGAATTGGCGTCTGAATTGACGTCTAAATGAATAACTTTTATTAATACTCAATCAAATTTCACACCAATCTCATTAATAACTTTTGCAGTAATTAATCAAACTTCGCCAAATTTACAGGGAAGTTGCCGTAATAACAGCCAATGTTGCCTGCAAAACTACATGGAAAACGGTTGAGAATTGACGTCTGAATTGACGTCTAAATGAATAACTTTTAATAATACTCAATCAAATTTCACACCAAGCCCATTGATAACTTTTGCAGTAATTAATCAAACTTCGCCAAATTTACAGGTAAGTTGCCGTAATAACAGCCAATGCTGCCTGCAAAACTACATGGACATTAGTTAAGAATTTACATCTGAATTGACGTCTAAATGAATAACTTTTAATAATACTCAATCAAATTTCACACCAATCTCATTAATAACTTTTGCAGTAATTAATCAAACTTCGCCAAATTCACAGGGAAGTTGCCGTAATAACAGCCAATGTTGCCTGCAAAACTACATGGAAAACGGTTGAGAATTGACGTCTGAATTGACGTCTAAATGAATAACTTTTAATAATACTCAATCAAATTTCACACCAAGCCCATCAATAACTTTTGCAGTAATTAATCAAACTTAGCCAAATTTACAGGGAAGTTGCCGTAATATCAGCCGATGGTGCCTGCAAAACCACATGGAAAACAGTTTAGAATTGACGTCTGAATTGACGTCTAAATGAATAACTTTTAATAATACTCAATCAAATTTCACACCAATCTCATTAATAACTTATGCAGTAATTAATCAAACTTCGCCAAATTCACAGGGAAGTTGCCGTAATAACAGCCAATGTTGCCTGCAAAACTACATGGAAAACGGTTGAGAATCGACGTCTGAATTGACGTCTAAATGAAAAACTTTTAATAATACTCAATCAAATTTCACACCAATCTCATTAATAATTTTTGCAGTAATTGATCAAACTTCGCCAAATTTACAGGGAAGTTGCCGTAATAACAGCCAATGTTGCCTGCAAAACTACATGGAAAACGGTTGAGAATTGACGTCTGAATTGACGTCTAAATGAATAACTTTTATTAATACTCAATCAAATTTCACACCAATCTCATTAATACCTTTTGCAGTAATTAATCAAACTTTGCCAAATTTACAGGGAAGTTGCCGTAATAACAATCGATGGTGCCTGCAAAACTACATGGAAAACAGTTTAGAATTGACGTCTGAATTGACGTCTAAATATATAACTTTTAATAATACTCAATCAAATTTCACACCAAGCTCAATACTAACTTTTGCAGTAATTAATCAAACTTCGCCGATTTTACACGGAAGTTGCCGTAATACCAGCCGAAGGTGTCTGCAAAACTACATAGAAAACGGTAGAGAATTGACGTCTGAATTGACGTCTAAATGAATAACTTTTAATAATACTCAATCAAATTTCACACCAATCTCTTTAATAACTTTTGCAGTAATTAATCAAACTTCGCCAAATTTACAGGGAAGTTGCCGTAATAACAGCCAATGTTGCCTGCAAAACTACATGGAAAACGGTTGAGAATTGACATCTGAATTGACGTCTAAATGAATAACTTTTAATAATACTCAATCAAATTTCACACCAAGCCCAATAATAACTTTTGCAGTAATTAATCAAACTTCGCCAAATTTACAGGTAAGTTGCCGTATTAACAGCCAATGTTGCCTGCAAAACTACATGGAAATTAGTTAAGAATTTACATCTGAATTGACGTCTAAATGAATAACTTTTAATAATACTCAATCAAATTTCACACCAATCTCATTAATAACTTTTGCAGTAATTAATTAAACTTTGCCAAATTTACAGGTAAGTTGCCGTAATAACAGCCAATGTTGCCTGCAAAACTACATGGAAATTAGTTAAGAATTTACATCTGAATTGACGTCTAAATGAATAACTTTTAATAATACTCAATCAAATTTCACACCAATCTCATTAATAACTTTTGCAGTAATTAATCAAACCTCGCCAAATTCACAAGGAAGTTGCCGTAATAACAGCCAATGTTGCCTGCAAAACTACATGGAAAACGGTTGAGAATTGACGTCTGAATTGACGTCTAAATGAATAACTTTTAATAATACTCAATCAAATTTCACACCAATCTCTTTAATAACTTTTGCAGTAATTATTCAAACTTCGCCAAATTTACAGGGAAGTTGCCGTAATAACAGCCAATGTTGCCTGCAAAACTACATGGAAAACGGTTGAGAATTGACATCTGAATTGACGTCTAAATGAATAACTTTTAATAATACTCAATCAAATTTCACACCAAGCCCATTAATAACTTTTGCAGTAATTAATCAAACTTCGCCAAATTTACAGGTAAGTTGCCGTAATAACAGCCAATGTTGCCTGCAAAACTACATGGAAATTAATTAAGAATTTACATCTGAATTGACGTCTAAATGAATAACTTTTAATAATACTCAATCAAATTTCACACCAATCTCATTGATAACTTTTGCAGTAATTAATCAAACTTCGCCAAATTCACAGGGAAGTTGCCGTAATGACAGCCAATGTTGCCTGCAAAACTACATGGAAAACAGTTTAGAATTGACGTCTGAATTGACGTCTAAATGAATAACTTTTAATAATACTCAATCAAATTTCGTTCCAAGCCCATTAATAACTTTTGCAGTAATTAATCAAACTTCGCCAAATTTACAGGTAAGTTGCCGTAATAACAGCCAATGTTGCCTGCAAAACTACATGGAAATTAGTTAAGAATTTACATCTGAATTGACGTCTAAATGAATAACTTTTAATAATACTCAATCAAATTTCACACCAATCTCAATAATAACTTTTGCAGTAATTAATCAAACTTCGCCAAATTTACAGGGAAGTTGCCGTAATAACAGCCAATGTTGCCTGCAAAACTACATGGAAAACGGTTGAGAATTGACGTCTGAATTGACGTCTAAATGAATAACTTTTAATAATACTCAATCAAATTTCACACCAATCTCATTAATAACTTTTGCAGTAATTAATCAAACTTCGCCAAATTTACAGGGAAGTTGCCGTAATAACAGCCAATGTTGCCTGCAAAACTACATGGAAAACGGTTGAGAATTGACATCTGAATTGACGTCTAAATGAATAACTTTTAATAATACTCAATCAAATTTCACACCAAGCCCATTAATAACTTTTGCAGTAATTAATCAAACTTCGCCAAATTTACAGGTAAGTTGCCGTAATAACAGCCAATGTTGCCTGCAAAACTACATGGAAAACGGTTGAGAATTGACGTCTGAATTGACGTCTAAATGAATAACTTTTAATAATACTCAATCAAATTTCACACCAATCTCTTTAATAACTTTTGCAGTAATTGATCAAACTTCGCCAAATTTACAGGGAAGTTGCCGTAATAACAGCCAATGTTGCCTGCAAAACTACATGGAAAACGGTTGAGAATTGACGTCTGAATTGACGTCTAAATGAATAACTTTTAATAATACTCAATCAAATTTCACACCAAGCCCATTGATAACTTTTACAGTAATTAATCAAACTTCGCCAAATTTACAGGTAAGTTGCCGTAATAACAATCGATGGTGCCTGCAAAACTACATGGAAAACAGTTTAGAATTAACGTCTGAATTGACGTCTAAATGAATAACTTTTAATAATACTCAATCAAATTTCACAGCAATCTCATTAATAACTTTTGCAGTAATTGATCAAACTTCGCCAAATTTACAGGGAAGTTGGCGTAATAACAGCCAATGTTGCCTGCAAAACTACATGGAAAACGGTTGAGAATTGACGTCTGAATTGACGTCTAAATGAATAACTTTTATTAATACTCAATCAAATTTCACACCAATCTCATTAATAACTTTTGCAGTAATTAATCAAACTTCGCCAAATTTACAGGGAAGTTGCCGTAATAACAGCCAATGTTGCCTGCAAAACTACATGGAAAACGGTTGAGAATTGACGTCTGAATTGACGTCTAAATGAATAACTTTTAATAATACTCAATCAAATTTCACACCAAGCCCATTGATAACTTTTACAGTAATTAATCAAACTTCGCCAAATTTACAGGTAAGTTGCCGTAATAACAGCCAATGCTGCCTGCAAAACTACATGGACATTAGTTAAGAATTTACATCTGAATTGACGTCTAAATGAATAACTTTTAATAATACTCAATCAAATTTCACACCAATCTCATTAATAACTTTTGCAGTAATTAATCAAACTTCGCCAAATTCACAGGGAAGTTGCCGTAATAACAGCCAATGTTGCCTGCAAAACTACATGGAAAACGGTTGAGAATTGACGTCTGAATTGACGTCTAAATGAATAACTTTTAATAATACTCAATCAAATTTCACACCAAGCCCATTAATAACTTTTGCAGTAATTAATCAAACTTAGCCAAATTTACAGGGAAGTTGCCGTAATATCAGCCGATGGTGCCTGCAAAACCACATGGAAAACAGTTTAGAATTGACGTCTGAATTGACGTCTAAATGAATAACTTTTAATAATACTCAATCAAATTGCACACCAATCTCATTAATAACTTTTGCAGTAATTAATCAAACTTCGCCAAATTTACAGGGAAGTTGTCGTAATAACAATCGATGGTGCCTGCAAAACTACATGGAAAACAGTTTAGAATTAACGTCTGAATTGACGTCTAAATGAATAACTTTTAATAATACTCAATCAAATTTCACATCAATCTCATTAATAACTTTTGCAGTAATTGATCAAACTTCGCCAAATTTACAGGGAAGTTGGCGTAATAACAGCCAATGATGCCTGCAAATCTACATGGAAAACGGTTGAGAATTGACGTCTGAATTGACGTCTAAATGAATAACTTTTATTAATACTCAATAAAATTTCACACCAATCTCATTAATAACTTTTTCAGTAATTAATCAAACTTCGCCAAATTTACAGGGAAGTTGCCGTAATAACAGCCAATGTTGCCTGCAAAACTACATGGAAAACGGTTGAGAATTGACGTCTGAATTGACGTCTAAATGAATAACTTTGAATAATACTCAATCAAATTTCACATCAATCTCATTAATAACTTTTGCAGTAATTAATCAAACTTCGCCAAATTCACAGGGAAGTTGCCGTAATAACAGCCAATGTTGCCTGCAAAACTACATGGAAAACGGTTGAGAATTGACGTCTGAATTGACGTCTAAATGAATAACTTTTAATAATACTCAATCAAATTTCACACCA
Organism: Flabesymbios commensalis; assembly: GCA_964017125.1. Taxonomy (NCBI): domain Eukaryota; kingdom Metazoa; phylum Annelida; class Polychaeta; order Terebellida; family Flabelligeridae; genus Flabesymbios; species Flabesymbios commensalis. The sequence continues at coordinate 43,657 of CAXHKU010000648.1, forward strand.
AGCCCATTAATAACTTTTGCAGTAATTAATCAAACTTAGCCAAATTTACAGGGAAGTTGCCGTAATATCAGCCGATGGTGCCTGCAAAACCACATGGAAAACAGTTTAGAATTGACGTCTGAATTGACGTCTAAATGAATAACTTTTAATAATACTCAATCAAATTTCGTTCCAAGCCCATTAATAACTTTTGCAGTAATTAATCAAACTTCGACAAATTTACAGGTAAGTTGCCGTAATAACAGCCAATGTTGCCTGCAAAACTACATGGAAATTAGTTAAGAATTTACTTCTGAATTGACGTCTAAATGAATAACTTTTAATAATACTCAATCAAATTTCACACCAATCTCATTAATAACTTTTGCAGTAATTAATCAAACTTCGCCAAATTCACAGGGAAGTTGCCGTAATAACAGCCAATGTTGCCTGCAAAACTACATGGAAAACGGTTGAGAATTGACGTCTGAATTGACGTCTAAATGAATAACATTTAATAATACTCAATCAAATTTCACACCAATCTCTTTAATAACTTTTGCAGTAATTGATCAAACTTCGCCAAATTTACAGGGAAGTTGCCGTAATAACAGCCAATGTTGCCTGCAAAACTACGTGGAAAACGGTTGAGAATTGACGTCTGAATTGACGTCTAAATGAATAACTTTTAATAATACTCAATCAAATTTCACACCAATCTCATTAATAACTTTTGCAGTAATTAATCAAACTTTGCCAAATTTACAGGGAAGTTGCCGTAATAACAATCGATGGTGCCTGCAAAACTACATGGAAAACAGTTTAGAATTGACGTCTGAATTGACGTCTAAATGAATAACTTTTAATAATACTCAATCAAATTTCACACCAAGCTCAATACTAACTTTTGCAGTAATTAATCAAACTTCGCCGATTTTACACGGAAGTTGCCGTAATACCAGCCGATGGTGTCTGCAAAACTACATAGAAAACGGTTGAGAATTGACGTCTGAATTGACGTCTAAATGAATAACTTTTAATAATACTCAATCAAATTTCACACCAATCTCATTAATAACTTTTGCAGTAATTAATCAAACTTCGCCAAATTTACAGGGAAGTTGCCGTAATAACAGCCAATGTTGCCTGCAAAACTACATGGAAAACGGTTGAGAATTGACGTCTGAATTGACGTCTAAATGAATAACTTTTAATAATACTCAATCAAATTTCACACCAATCTCTTTAATAACTTTTGCAGTAATTGATCAAACTTCGCCAAATTTACAGGGAAGTTGCCGTAATAACAGCCAATGTTGCCTGCAAAACTACATGGAAAACGTTTGAGAATTGACGTCTGAATTGACGTCTAAATGAATAACTTTTAATAATACTCAATCAAATTTCACACCAATCTCATTAATAACTTTTGCAGTAATTAATCAAACTTTGCCAAATTTACAGGGAAGTTGCCGTAATAACAATCGATGGTGCCTGCAAAACTACATGGAAAACAGTTTAGAATTAACGTCTGAATTGACGTCTAAATGAATAACTTTTAATAATACTCAATCAAATTTCACAGCAATCTCATTAATAACTTTTGCAGTAATTGATCAAACTTCGCCAAATTTACAGGGAAGTTGGCGTAATAACAGCCAATGTTGCCTGCAAAACTACATGGAAAACGGTTGAGAATTGACGTCTAAATTGACGTCTAAATGAATAACTTTTATTAATACTCAATCAAATTTCACACCAATCTCAATAATAACTTTTGCAGTAATTAATCAAACTTCGCCAAATTTACAGGGAAGTTGCCGTAATAACAGCCAATGTTGCCTGCAAAACTACATGGAAAACGGTTGAGAATTGACGTCTGAATTGACGTCTAAATGAATAACTTTTAATAATACTCAATCAAATTTCACACCAAGCCCATTGATAACTTTTGCAGTAATTAATCAAACTTCGCCAAATTCACAGGTAAGTTGCCGTAATAACAGCCAATGCTGCCTGCAAAACTACATGGACATTAGTTAAGAATTTACATCTGAATTGACGTCTAAATGAATAACTTTTAATAATACTCAATCAAATTTCACACCAATCTCATTAATAACTTTTGCAGTAATTAATCAAACTTCGCCACATTCACAGGGAAGTTGCCGTAATAACAGCCAATGTTGCCTGCAAAACTACATTGAAAACGGTTGAGAATTGACGTCTGAATAGACGTCTAAATGAATAACTTTTAATAATACTCAATCAAATTTCACACCAAGCCCATTAATAACTTTTGCAGTAATTAACCAAACTTAGCCAAATTTACAGGGAAGTTGCCGTAATATCAGCCGATGGTGCCTGCAAAACCACATGGAAAACAGTTTAGAATTGACGTCTGAATTGACGTCTAAATGAATAACTTTTAATAATACTCAATCAAATTTCACACCAATCTCATTAATAACTTTTGCAGTAATTAATCAAACTTCGCCAAATTTACAGGGAAGTTGTCGTAATAACAATCGATGGTGCCTGCAAAACTACATGGAAAACAGTTTAGAATTAACGTCTGAATTGACGTCTAAATGAATAACTTTTAATAATACTCAATCAAATTTCACATCAATCTCATTAATAACTTTTGCAGTAATTGATCAAACTTCGCCAAATTTACAGGGAAGTTGGCGTAATAACAGCCAATGATGCCTGCAAAACTACATGGAAAACGGTTGAGAATTGACGTCTGAATTGACGTCTAAATGAATAACTTTTATTAATACTCAATAAAATTTCACACCAATCTCATTAATAACTTTTTCAGTAATTAATCAAACTTCGCCAAATTTACAGGGAAGTTGCCGTAATAACAGCCAATGTTGCCTGCAAAACTACATGGAAAACGGTTGAGAATTGACGTCTGAATTGACGTCTAAATGAATAACTTTGAATAATACTCAATCAAATTTCACACCAATCTCATTAATAACTTTTGCAGTAATTAATCAAACTTCGCCAAATTCACAGGGAAGTTGCCGTAATAACAGCCAATGTTGCCTGCAAAACTACATCGAAAACGGTTGAGAATTGACGTCTGAATTGACGTCTAAATGAATAACTTTTAATAATACTCAATCAAATTTCACACCAATCCCATTAATAACTTTTGCAGTAATTAATCAAACTTAGCCAAATTTACAGGGAAGTTGCCGTAATATCAGCCGATGGTGCCTGCAAAACCACATGGAAAACAGTTTAGAATTGACGTCTGAATTGACGTCTAAATGAATAACTTTTAATAATACTCAATCAAATTTCGTTCCAAGCCCATTAATAACTTTTGCAGTAATTAATCAAACTTCGACAAATTTACAGGTAAGTTGCCGTAATAACAGCCAATGTTGCCTGCAAAACTACATGGAAATTAGTTAAGAATTTACTTCTGAATTGACGTCTAAATGAATAACTTTTAATAATACTCAATCAAATTTCACTCCAATCTCATTAATAACTTTTGCAGTAATTAATCAAACTTCGCCAAATTCACAGGGAAGTTGCCGTAATAACAGCCAATGTTGCCTGCAAAACGACATGGAAAACGGTTGAAAATTGACGTCTGAATTGACGTCTAAATGAATAACATTTAATAATACTCAATCAAATTTCACACCAATCTCTTTAATAACTTTTGCAGTAATTGATCAAACTTCGCCAAATTTACAGGGAAGTTGCCGTAATAACAGCCAATGTTGCCTGCAAAACTACGTGGAAAACGGTTGAGAATTGACGTCTGAATTGACGTCTAAATGAATAACTTTTAATAATACTCAATCAAATTTCACACCAATCTCATTAATAACTTTTGCAGTAATTAATCAAACTTCGCCAAATTTACAGGGAAGTTGCCGTAATAAAAATCGATGGTGCCTGCAAAACTACATGGAAAACAGTTTAGAATTGACGTCTGAATTGACGTCTAAATGAATAACTTTTAATAATACTCAATCAAATTTCACACCAAGCTCAATACTAACTTTTGCAGTAATTAATCAAACTTCGCCGATTTTACACGGAAGTTGCCGTAATACGAGCCGATGGTGTCTGCAAAACTACATAGAAAACGGTTGAGAATTGACGTCTGAATTGACGTCTAAATGAATAACTTTTAATAATACTCAATCAAATTTCACACCAATCTCATTAATAACTTTTGCAGTAATTAATCAAACTTCGCCAAATTTACAGGGAAGTTGCCGTAATAACAGCCAATGTTGCCTGCAAAACTACATGGAAAACGGTTGAGAATTGACGTCTGAATTGACGTCTAAATGAATAACTTTTAATAATACTCAATCAAACTTCACACCAATCTCTTTAATAACTTTTGCAGTAATTGATCAAACTTCTCCAAATTTACAGGGAAGTTGCCGTAATAACAGCCAATGTTGCCTGCAAAACTACGTGGAAAACGGTTGAGAAATGACGTCTGAATTGACGTCTAAATGAATAACTTTTAATAATACTCAATCAAATTTCACACCAATCTCATTAATAACTTTTGCAGTAATTAATCAAACTTTGCCAAATTTACAGGGAAGTTGCCGTAATAAAAATCGATGGTGCCTGCAAAACTACATAGAAAACGGTTGAGAATTGACGTCTGAATTGACGTCTAAATGAATAACTTTTAATAATACTCAATCAAATTTCACACCAATCTCATTAATAACTTTTGCAGTAATTAATCAAACTTCGCCAAATTTACAGGGAAGTTGCCGTAATAACAGCCAATGTTGCCTGCAAAACTACATGGAAAACGGTTGAGAATTGACGTCTGAATTGACGTCTAAATGAATAACTTTTAATAATACTCAATCAAATTTCACACCAATCTCTTTAATAACTTTTGCAGTAATTGATCAAACTTCGCCAAATTTACAGGGAAGTTGCCGTAATAACAGCCAATGTTGCCTGCAAAACTACGTAGAAAACGGTTGAGAATTGACGTCTGAATTGACGTCTAAATGAATAACTTTTAATAATACTCAATCAAATTTCACACCAATCTCATTAATAACTTTTGCAGTAATTAATCAAACTTTGCCAAATTTACAGGGAAGTTGCCATAATACCAGCCGATGGCGTCTGCAAAACTACATAGAAAACGGTTGAGAATTGACGTCTGAATTGACGTCTAAATGAATAACTTTTAATGATACTCAATCAAATTTCACACCAAGCTCATTAATAACTTTTGCAGTAATTAATCAAACTTCGCCAAATTTACAGGGCAGTTGCCGTAATAACAGCCAATGTTGCCTTCAAAACTACATGGAAATTAGTTAAGAATTGACATCTGAATTGACGTCTAAATGAATAACTTTTAATAATACTCAATCAAATTTCACACCAATCTCATTAATAACTTTTGCAGTAATTAATCAAACTTCGCCAATTTTACAGGGAACTTTTCGTAATAACAGCCAATGTTGCCTGCAAAACTACATGGGGAATGGTTGAGAATTGACGTCTGAATTGACGTCTAAATTAATAACTTTTAATAATACTCAATCAAATTTCACACCAATCTCATTAATAACTTTTGCAGTAATTAATCAAACTTCGCCAATTTTACAGGGAAGTTGCCGTAATAACAGCCAATGTTGCCTGCAAAACTACATGGGAAACGGTTGAGAATTGACGTCTGAATTGACGTCTAAATGAATAACTTTTAATAATACTTAATCAAATTTCACACCAATCTCATTAATAACTTTTGCAGTAATTAATCAAACTTTGCCAAATTTACAGGGAAGTTGCCATAATACCAGCCGATGGCGTCTACAAAACTACATAGAAAACGGTTGAGAATTGACGTCTGAATTGACGTCTAAATGAATAACTTTTAATAATACTCAATCAAATTTCACACCAAGCTCATTAATAACTTTTGCAGTAATTAATCAAACTTCGCCAAATTTACAGGGCAGTTGCCGTAATAACAGCCAATGTTGCCTTCAAAACTACATGGAAATTAGTTAAGAATTGACATCTGAATTGACGTCTAAATGAATAACTTTTAATAATACTCAATCAAATTTCACACCAATCTCATTAATAACTTTTGCAGTAATTAATCAAACTTCGCCAAATTTACAGGGAAGTTGCCGTAATAAAAGTCAATGTTGCCTGCAAAACTACATGGAAAACGGTTGAGAATTGACGTCTGAATTGACGTCTAAATGAATAACTTTTAATAATACTCAATCAAATTTCACACCAAGCCCATTAATAACTTTTGCAGTAATTAATCAAACTTTGCCAAATTTACAGGGAAGTTGCCGTAATACCAGCCGATGGTGTCTGCAAAACTACATGGAAAACGTTTGAGAATTGACGTCAGAATTGACGTCTAAATGAATAACTTTTAATAATACTCAATCAAATTTCACACAAATCTCATTAATAACTTTTGCAGTAATTAATCAAACTTCGCCAAATTTACAGGGCAGTTGCCGTAATACCAGCCGATGGTGCCTGCAAAATTACATGGAAAACAGTTAAGAATTGAAATCTGAATTGACGTCTAAATGAATAACTTTTAATAATACTCAATCAAATTTCACACCAATCTCATTGATAATGTTGCAGTAATTAATCAAACTTCGCCAAATTTACAGGTAAGTTGCCGTAATAGCAGCCAATGTTGCCTTCAAAACTACATGGAAATTAGTTAAGAATTGAAATCTGAATTGACGTCTAAATGAATAACTTTTAATAATACTCAATCAAATTTCACACCAATCTCATTAATAACTTTTGCAGTAATTAATCAAACTTCGCCAAATTTACAGGTGAGTTGCCGTAATAACAGCCAATGCTGCCTGCAAAACTACATGTAAAACGGTTGAGAATTGACGTCTAAATGAATAACTTTTAATAATACTCAATCAAATTTCACACCAAGCTCATTAATAGCCTTTGCAGTTATTAATCAAACTTCGCCAAATTTACAGGGAAGTTGCCGTAATAACAGCCAATGTTGCCTGCAAAACTACATGGAAAACGGTTGAGAATTGACGTCTGAAAAGACGTCTAAATGAATAACTTTTAATAATACTCATTCAAATTTCACACCAATCTCTTTAATAATTTTTGCAGTAATAAATCAAACTTCGCTAAGTTTACATTAATCAAACTTCGCCAAATTGACAGGGAAGTTGCCGTAATAACAGCCAATGTTGCCTGCAAAACTACATGGAAAACGGTTGAGAATTGACGTCTGAAAAGACGTCTAAATTAATAACTTTTAATAATACTCAATCAAATTTCACACCAATCTCATTAATAACTTTTGCAGTAATTAATCAAACTTCGCCAATTTTACAGGGAAGTTGCCGTGCTAACAGCCAATGCTGCCTGCAAAACTACATGGGAAACAGTTGAGAATTGACGTCTGAATTGACGTCTAAATGAATAACTTTTAATAATACTCAATCAAATTTCACACCAATCTCATTAATAACTTTTGCAGTAATTAATCAAACTTTGCCAAATTTACAGGGAAGTTGCCGTAATACCAGCCGATGGCGTCTGCAAAACTACATAGAAAACGGTTGAGAATTGACGTCTGAATTGACGTCTAAATGAATAACCTTTAATAATACTCAATCAAATTTCACACCAATCTCATTAATAACTTTTGCAGTAATTAATCAAACTTCGCCAATTTTACATGGAAGTTCCGGTAATAACAGCCAATGTTGCCTGCAAAACTAGATGGGGAACGGTTGAGAATTGACGTCTGAATTGACGTCTAAATGAATAACTTTTAAAAATACTCAATCAAATTTCACACCAATCTCATTAATAACTTTTGCAGTAATTAATCAAACTTCGCCAAATTTACAGGTAAGTTGCCGTAATAACAGCCAATGTTGCCTGCAAAAGTACATGGAAAACGGTTGAGAATTGATGTCTGAATTGACGTCTAAATGAATAATTTTTAATAATACTCAATCAAATTTCACACCAATCTCATTAATAACTTTTGCAGTAATTAATCAAACTTTGCCAAATTTACAGGGAAGTTGCCATAATACCAGCCGATGGCGTCTGCAAAACTACATAGAAAACGGTTTAGAATTGACGTCTGAGTTAACGTCTAAATGAATAACTTTTAATAATACTCAATCAAAATGTCACTCCAATCTCATTAATACATTTTGCAGTAATTAATCAAACTTCGCCAAATTTACAGGGAAGTTGCCGTAATAACAGTCAATGTTGCCTGCAAAACTACATGGAAAACGGTTGAGAATTGACGTCTGAATTGACGTCTAAATGAATAACTTTTAATAATACTCAATCAAATTTCACACCAATCTCATTAATAACTTTTGCAGTTATTAATCAAACTTCGCCAAATTTACAGGGAATTTGCCGTAATAACAGTCAATGTTGCCTGCAAAACTACATGGAAAACGGTTGAGAATTGACGTCTGAATTGACGTCTAAATGAATAACTTTTAATAATACTCAATCAAATTTCACACCAAGCCCATTAATAACTTTTGCAGTAATAAATCAAACTTCGCTAAGTTTACATTAATCAAACTTCGCCAAATTGACAGGGAAGTTGCCAAAATAACTGCCGATGTTACCTACAAAACTACATGGAAAACGGTTGAGAATTGACGTCTGAATTGACGTCTAAATTAATAACTTTTAATAATACTCAATCAAATTTCACACCAATCTCATTAATAACTTTTGCAGTAATTAATCAAACTTCGCCAAATTTACAGGGAAGTTGCCATAATACCAGCCGATGGCGTCTGCAAAACTACATAGAAAACGGTTGAGAATTGACGTCTGAATTGACGTCTAAATGAATAACTTTTAATAATACTCAATCAAATTTCACACCAAGCTCATTAATAACTTTTGCAGTAATTAATCAAACTTCGCCAAATTTACAGGGCAGTTGCCGTAATAACAGCCAATGTTGCCTTCAAAACTACATGGAAATTAGTTAAGAATTGACATCTGAATTGACGTCTAAATGAATAACTTTTAATAATACTCAATCAAATTTCACACCAATCTCATTAATAATTTTTGCAGTAATTAATCAAACTTCGCCAATTTTACAGGGAAGTTTTCGTAATAACAGCCAATGTTGCCTGCAAAACTACATGGGGAATGGTTGAGAATTGACGTCTGAATTGACGTCTAAATTAATAACTTTTAATAATACTCAATCAAATTTCACACCAATCTCATTAATAACTTTTGCAGTAATTAATCAAACTTCGCCAATTTTACAGGGAAGTTGCTGTAATAACAGCCAATGTTGCCTGCAAAACTACATGGGAAACGGTTGAGAATTGACGTCTGAATTGACGTCTAAATGAATAACTTTTAATAATACTTAATCAAATTTCACACCAATCTCATTAATAACTTTTGCAGTAATTAATCAAACTTTGCCAAATTTACAGGGAAGTTGCCATAATACCAGCCGATGGCGTCTGCAAAACTACATAGAAAACGGTTGAGAATTGACGTCTGAATTGACGTCTAAATGAATAACTTTTAATAATACTCAATCAAATTTCACACCAAGCTCATTAATAACTTTTGCAGTAATTAATCAAACTTCGCCAAATTTACAGGGCAGTTGCCGTAATAACAGCCAATGTTGCCTTCAAAACTACATGGAAATTAGTTAAGAATTGACATCTGAATTGACGTCTAAATGAATAACTTTTAATAATACTCAATCAAATTTCACACCAATCTCATTAATAACTTTTGCAGTAATTAATCAAACTTCGCCAATTTTACAGGGAAGTTGCCGTAATAACAGCCAATGTTGCCTGCAAAACTACATGGGGAATGGTTGAGAATTGACGTTTGAATTGACGTCTAAATGAACAACTTTTAATAATACTCAATCAAATTTCACACCAATCTCATTAATAACTTTTGCAGTAATTAATCAAACTTCGCCAAATTTACAGGTTAGTTGCCGTAATAACAGCCAATGTTGCCTGCAAAAGTACATGGAAAACGGTTGAGAATTGACGTCTGAATTGACGTCTAAATGAATAACTTTTAATAATACTCAATCAAATTTCACACCAAGCTCATTAATAACATTTGCAGTAATTAATCAAACTTCGCCAAATTTACAGGGAAGTTGCCGTAATACCAGCCGATGGTGCCTGCAAAACTACATGGAAATTAGTTAAGAATTGACATCTGAATTGACGTCTAAATGAATAACTTTTAATAATACTCAATCAAATTTCACACCAATCTCATTAATAACTTTTGCAGTAATTAATCAAACTTTGCCAAATTTACAGGGAAGTTGCCGTAATACCAGCCGATGGCATCTGCGAAACTACATAGAAAACGGTTGAGAATTGACGTCTGAATTGACGTCTAAATGAATAACTTTTAATAATACTCAATCAAATTTCACACCAATCTCATTAATAACTTTTGCAGTAATTAATCAAACTTCGCCAAATTTACAGGGAAGTTGCCGTAATAACAGTCAATGTTGCCTGCAAAACTACATGGAAAACGATTGAGAATTGACGTCTGAATTGACGTCTAAATGAATAACTTTTAATAATACTCAATCAAATTTCACACCAAGCCCATTAATAACTTTTGCAGTAATTAATCAAACTTCGCCAAATTTACAGGGCAGTTGCCGTAATACCAGCCGATGGTGTCTGCAAAACTACATGGAAAACGGTTGAGAATTGACGTCAGAATTGCCGTCTAAATGAATAACTTTTAATAATAATCAATCAAATTTCACACAAATCTCATTAATAACTTTGGCAGTAATTAATCAAACTTCACCAAATTTACAGGCCAGTTGCCGTAATATCAGCCGATGGTGCCTGCAAAATTACATGGAAAACAGTTAAGAATTGAAATCTGAATTCACGTCTAAATGAATAACTTTTAATAATACTCAATCAAATTTCACACCAATCTCATTAATAACTTTTGCAGTAATTAATCAAATTTCGCCAATTTTACATGGAAGTTGCGGTAATAACAGCCAATGTTGCCTGCAAAACTACATGGGGAATGGTTGAGAATTGACGTTTGAATTGACGTCTAAATGAATAACTTTTAATAATAATCAATCAAATTTCACACAAATCTCATTAATAACTTTGGCAGTAATTAATCAAACTTCGCCAAATTTACAGGTAAGTTGCCGTAATAACAGCCAATGCTGCCTGCAAAAGTACATGGAAAACGGTTGAGAATTGACGTCTGAATTGACGTCTAAATGAATATTTTTAAATAATACTCAATCAAATTTCACACCAATCTCATTAATAACTTTTGCAGTAATTAATCAAACTTTGCCAAATTTACAGGGAAGTTGCCGTAATACTTGCCGATGGCGTCTGCAAAACTACATAGAAAACGGTTTAGAATTGACGTCTGAGTTGACGTCTAAATGAATAACTTTTAATAATACCCAATCAAAATTTCACTCCAATCTCATTAATACATTTTGCAGTAATTAATCAAACTTCGCCAAATTTACAGGGAAGTTGCCGTAATAACAGTCAATGTTGCCTGCAAAACTACATGGAAAACGGTTGAGAATTGACGTCTGAATTGACGTCTAAATGAATAACTTTTAATAATACTCAATCAAATTTCACACCAATCTCATTAATAACTTTTGCAGTAATTAATCAAACTTCGCCAAATTTACAGGGCAGTTGCCGTAATACCAGCCGATGGTGTCTGCAAAACTACATGGAAAACGATTGAGAATTGACGTCTGAATTGACGTCTAAATGAATAACTTTTAATAATACTCAATTAAATTTCACACCAAGCCCATTAATAACTTTTGCAGTAATAAATCAAACTTCGCTAAGTTTACATTAATCAAACTTCGCCAAATTTACAGGGAAGTTGCCGAAATAACTGCCAAATTTTACCTACAAAACTACATGGAAAACGGTTGAGAATTGACGTCTGAATTGACGTCTAAATGAATAACTTTTAATAATACTCAATCAAATTTCACACCAAGCCCATTAATAACTTTTGCAGTAATTAATTAAACTTCGCCAAATTAACAGGGCAGTTGCCGTAAAACCAGCCGATGGTGCCTGCAAAATTACATGGCAAACAGTTGAGAATTGACGTCTGAATTGACGTCTAAATGAATAACTTTTAATAATACTCAATCAAATTTCACACCAATCTCTTTAATAATTTTTGCAGTAATAAATCAAACTTCGCTAAGTTTACATTAATCAAACTTTGCTAAATTTACAAGGAAGTTGCCAAAATAACTGCCGATGTTACCTACACAACTACATGGAAAACGGTTGAGAATTGACGTCTGAATTGCCGTCTAAATGAATAACTTTTAATAATAATCAAACAAATTTCACACAAATCTCATTAATAACTTTGGCAGTAATTAATCAAACTTCGCCAAATTTACAGGCCAGTTGCCGTAATACCAGCCGATGGTGCCTGCAAAATTACATGGAAAACAGTTAAGAATTGAAATCTGAATTGACGTCTAAATGAATAACTTTTAATAATACTCAATCAAATTTCACACCAATCTCATTAATAACTTTTGCAGTAATTAATCAAACTTCGCCAATTTTACCGGGAAGTTGCCGTAATAACAGCCAATGTTGCCTGCAAAACTACATGGGGAATGGTTGAGAATTGACGTTTGAATTGACGTCTAAATGAATAACTTTTAATAATACTCAATCAAATTTCACACCAATCTCATTAATAACTTTTGCAGTAATTAATCAAACTTTGCCAAATTTACAGGGAAGTTGCCGTAATACCAGCCGATGGCGTCTGCAAAACTACATAGAAAACGGTTTAGAATTGACGTCTGAGTTGACGTCTAAATGAATAACTTTTAATAATACTCAATCAAAATTTCACCCCAATCTCATTAATACATTTTGCAGTAATTAATCAAACTTCGCCAAATTTACAGGGAAGTTGCCGTAATAACAGTCAATGTTGCCTGCAAAACTACATGGAAAACGGTTGAGAATTGACGTCTGAATTGACGTCTAAATGAATAATTTTTAATAATACTCCATAAAATTTCACACCAATCTCATTAATAACTTTTGCAGTAATTAATCAAACTTCGCCAAATTAACAGGGCAGTTGCCGTAATAACAGCAAAAATGTTGCCTGCAAAACCACATGGAAAACGGTTGAGAATTGACGTCTGAATTGACGTCTAAATGAATAACTTTTAATAATACTCAATCAAATTTCACACAAATCTCATTAATAACTTTTGCAGTAATTAATCAAACTTCGCCAAATTAACAGGGCAGTTGCCGTAATACCAGCCGATGGTGCCTGCAAAATTACATGGGAAACAGTTGAGCACTGACGTCTGAATTGACGTCTAAATAAATAACTTTTAATGATACTCAATCAAATTTCACACCAATCTCATTAATAACTTTTGCAGTAATTAATCAAACTTCGCCAAATTAACAGGGCAGTTGCCGTAATAACAGCAAAAAATGTTGCCTGCAAAACCACATGGAAAACGGTCGAGAATTGACGTCTGAATTGACGTCTAAATTAATAACTTTTAATAATACTCAATCAAATTTCACACAAATCTCATTAATAACTTTTGCAGTAATTAATCAAACTTCGCCAAATTTACAGGGCAGTTGCCGTAATAAAAGCCAATGTTGCCTGCAAAATTACATGGGAAACAGTTGAGAACTGACGTCTGAATTGACGTCTAAATGAATAGCTTTTAATAATACTCAATCAAATTTCACACCAATATCTTTAATAATTTTTGCAGTAATAAATCAAACTTCGCTAAGTTTACATTAATCAAACTTCGCTAAATTTACAGGGAAGTCGCCGAAATAACTGCCGATGTTACCTACAAAACTACATGGAAAACGGTTGAGAATTGACGTCTGAATTGACGTCTAAATTAATAACTTTTAATAATACTCAATCAAATTTCACACCAAGCCCATTAATAACTTTTGCAGTAATTAATCAAACTTCGCCAAATTTACAGAGAAGTTGCCGTAATACCAGCCGATGGTGTCTGCAAAACTACATGGGAAACGGTTGAGAATTGACGTCTGAATTGACGTCTAAATGAATAACTTTTAATAATACTCAATCAAATTTCACACAAATCTCTTTAATATTTTTTGCAGTAATAAATCAAACTTCGCTAAGTTTACACGGAAGTTGCCGTAATACCAGCCGATGTTGCCTGCAAAACTACATGGAAAACGGTTGAGAATTGACGTCTGAATTGACGTCTAAATGAATAACTTTTAATAATACTCAATCAAATTTCACACCAAGCCCATTAATAACTTTTGCAGTAATTAATCAAACTTCGCCAATTTTACAGGGAAGTTGCCGTAATAACAGCCGATGGTGCCTGCAAAATTACATGGGAAACAGTTGAGCACTGACGTCTGAATTGACGTCTAAATAAATAACTTTTAATAATACTCAATCAAATTTCACACCAATCTCTTTCATAATTTTTGCAGTAATAAATCAAACTTCGCTAAGTTTACATTAATCAAACTTCGCTAAATTTACAGGGAAGTTGCCGAAATAACTGCCGATGTTACCTACAAAACTACATGGAAAACGGTTGAGAATTGACGTCTGAATTGAAGTCTAAATGAATAACTTTTAATAATACTTAATCAAATTTCACACCAAGCCCCATGAATAACTTTTGCAGTAATTAATCAAACTTCGCCAAATTTACAGAGAAGTTGCCGTAATACCAGCCGATGGTGTCTGCAAAACTACATGGAAAACGGTTGAGAATTGACGTCTGAATTGACGTCTAAATGAATAACTTTTAATAATACTCAATCAAATTTCACACAAATCTCTTTAATATTTTTTGCAGTAATAAATCAAACTTCGCTATGTTTACACGGAAGTTGCCGTAATACCAGCCGATGTTGCCTGCAAAACTACATGGAAAACGGTTGAGAATTGACGTCTGAATTGACGTCTAAATGAATAACTTTTAATAATACTCAATCAAATTTCACACCAAGCCCATTATTAACTTTTGCAGTAATTAATCAAACTTCGCCAATTTTACAGGGAAGTTGCCGTAATAACAGCCAATGTTGCCTGCAAATCTACATGGGGAACGGTTGAGAATTGACGTTTGAATTGACGTCTAAATGAATAACTTTTAATAATACTCAATCAAATTTCACACCAATCTCATTAATAACTTTTGCAGTAATTAATCAAACTTCGCCAAATTTACAGGTAAGTTGCCGTAATAACAGCCAATGTTGCCTGCAAAACTACATGGAAAACGGTTGAGAATTGACGTCTGAATTGACGTCTAAATGAATAACTTTTATTAATACTCAACCAAATTTCACACCAAGCCCATGAATAACTTTTGCAGTAATTAACCAAACTTCGCCAAATTTACAGAGAAGTTGCCGTAATACCAGCCGATGGTGTCTGCAAAACTACATGGAAAACGGTTGAGAATTGACGTCTGAATTGACGTCTAAATGAATAACTTTTAATAATACTCAATCAAATTTCACACAAATCTCTTTAATATTTTTT